>JAVJAQ010003074.1:0-269103 GCA_032362365.1 Zygogramma bicolorata
ATCATCTACAAATATTCAACTATTTGTTCCGTGAATACGAGCATGTAACACATAACTACCTGAATGAAATCAATTGTTTTTCAAACAATAGATGATTAGAAGTGCATTTTCCCAACTTGGGCTGGATTGATTATTTCATTTAAGATTATAGTTTTCTTTCCCATTCAGGTATTTCAGAGAAGACACATTATGTGATAGTCCAGGGCATGGCCCAGCTCTTCAGGTTGATTGACAGTCATTCGATATCTGAAGTTAAGCAACGCCGAGCGCGGTTAGTACTTGGATGGGTACCACACAGGGAAACACCGTGTCGAAATCCCATACAACTGCAGCTAAATAGCATATCATAGCTCGCAGGCAATATATCAGTGTGTCCACCGGAGTCGGTGATTGGCCTTGGTAGCGGAAATAGGCCGACGTTAAATAAAGAAATAAAAAAAAATGTGATAGTCAGAAACCATTGCGGTAATTCCTCTGGTTTCTGCTCCTGATAAAGATCAATAGTTCGTGGGTAGAAACTATGTTCCTACTATCTCAGCAATTTTTTATGAAAAAACACGAACAGAACGATCCTGTAAATGATTGATTTACTGTTGTGATAAAATACTAAAGTATGGCCAACATGAAATGTGTTACCAATATTCAAAACTGTATGGACATACCACTCAGATTGGTACACGACAGTATACGTTCGTTTCGAAGTCAGTGCCTCTGTGAAGTTCGGTGTAGCACAATGGTATTGAGCAATCCTAGGAGAAATATCACAAGCATAAGGAGTTCAGAACGACAACCAAATGCAAATTTGTAGTGAAATACTGTCGGAATCGCCGTGCCGGGATTCACATGTCAAAAGGTAATGCCACGTTAATCCATTGCTCACACAAATTTCGGAATTCGAGGGTTGATGTTCGTAAGGGGGCCTTAGCCGGTTAACGATGAATCACATTTTTCAAATGTTATTTATGGCATTTGGCTTACCGAACGCCGTCTACTTTGATCGAAGTACGACAGCAAGTAAGCCTTACTACTAACTCTCTACGCCATACCGTGGGAGCAACATTCGTATTCGCCGACCCATCTACCATGAAACGTGAGAGCGGCATTTCCCATTGCGTATGAGATAAATTCTTGTAAGAAAATGTATGCTCCATCTGGGGATCGATCCCACGACCTCTCGTTCATGAGCCGGACACAGAACACACACTCAGCGCCAACTGCTCACTGCAAAGTCTCTCTCTCTCTCTGTGTTTTGGTTGGTCGTTGCTTCCTGCGCAGGCGCAATTGACCAAACTGCAAAGTCGTATATATTCACTCAGAATAGTGTTATTGTTTACGGGTATCAACTGGATAACAGGAGACATTCTAACCAGGAATGTTGTTGGTATTTTCTACAATCTTCTACGAGTACATAGAAACGAATACGCCGATAGATTATGAATGAATCTTACTGAAAGTGATTTGATAAAGAATAGAATAGTCTGAAGGAACTTAATGAATAATTTTGATGATTATGTACAAGGTGAATACAGATCATGTCGTCCACTTAAAATGCCTTTACGAGTTGTTATTGATAAAGTAAAAAACACAGAGCTACACCAGAGGTTTTTTCATCACTCCCGATTTTGTTCCGAGCGTTGCAACTCTTGCTACTTTATCTTTATCTTTGATTTCACTTCTTTCATAGAAGTTGTGGTGTTAATTTTTTGATTCGGAGAAGAAAGTCACTAAATTCCTCGAACTAGATGAATTGCTCTGAAACGCCCAAAGTGTCAGTGCACAGGCGAAAAGTTTTCAGACTTAATCATCACCAGAGTGCTCTGCCTAGCTTCTATAATGGATCCTCTATCATATATCAACCATTAAGATTTCTGTTGGATAGTTGTATAGTATAATACTCATTTTTCCATAGACGTCAGACACCGTGGTAAATGCGTTCGATCAATTGTCAACGACTAAAGCAATGAGGAGAAAGGGATTGCAGATTTCCACCCGGAATATTTGATGACAGGAGTGTCAGGGAGTGGCCCGGAGTCAAAACAGCAAGGTCATTGGGATCCGAGATGATGGTACATAAGAGTCTAGATTTGAGAAGGGATTCGATATGCACGGAATCAATATGAAACATAGGTGAAAAGTTGGTCAACGAGATCACATCATCAACGTTGGGAGTTATTAGTAAGCGCCTGAAAAGTTGCTGCCTTGATCAGAAAAGACAAGAGATAGAACAATCGGATGTCAGATCTGAGGAGAGTTCTGAAAGCATCGCTTCAGTAGTGAAGCAAATGAAGAGACATAAATTCTGTGATCGACTCTGTGTAGCTAAGCATCAGAAAAATGAAAATTTCGAAAAACAACAGCAACAACAACAAAATCAATACTAGGTTTACAGTTATGTGTTGGTTTCGCCTCGTCTATTTTCCCGACTCCTCCGTTAATACTTCCCCGAGTTTTGGCTCAGTCATTTCATGGTCACCTAAAATAAATGAAAAATAACTCAAAACACAGACTGGTTCGGTAGAAAATAGTTTACATGAAGGTTTGGTTATAGTTTGTCATCCCCACACACGACCCTTTTGAAGAAATACTTGTTGATACCTACTTGTTTTAGTATATGTAACACGAATATGATGCTTTTATGAGTCAGATGCCATTTACATCCAATTCGACTTTCTTCATCATTTTCAACCGATTGATGAGCATTTTTCATAATGAAAGTCGAAAAAAATCATCCCAATGGATTTCGATCTCAAAAAAACATTTGTTTCATCTAATTCCACTTTCATCACTAACAACCGAATCATACATTAGAAAAAATCTTGATCGATTTTAATCCAAAATTTCAAAACAAATGAGAGTGTACAAATACTAAGGTCGAAAATTCCCCTTTTGACGTGTGAAGGGCCCTAACTTCGAAGGCGAAGGGTGAGGGCCACGTTTCGACTTCAGATTCGTGTTCAGCAGCTCAAAATACGTAAGTTGAAAAATTTTTAAAAATTCAAAAAGCTCGGGTGACCGGATAACAGAGCTTTTACCCCCATCAGATTCAGGCATTTTTCGTTAGATTGATTCAAAGAACGTAGATGGTTGTTCGATTCTGATGAAGCAACGAACACAGGTCTCAATTTTGTTGTTGCCACTCACTTTCACGTGATAATTGGGATAGGAAATGAAAACCAATATGAACTTCTGTAGATTTAATCTTTTTTAATAACACCTTCCACACCACTATTTGAATACTCAGTCATAGTCTTGACAATATCAATCTTCATTCAGTTTCTCGCACAGATTCTGTAGGTGTTACATCGCTGGATTATAGTTTGTGGGTAACGAAGGATGTCCTTTTATCCGAAGTGAGCTCACTTCGTATGTACCTTCGCCGTCTCTTCTTAATGTACTCAGTAAATTTTTCATCTCTCTCAGAATTGAATTTTTGCTCTTTTCTAACACTGCATCAATTATCCCTATGACATTCAGGTTCCAGAGGTCGGCCAAAGGTGTGTCTTTATAGAAAACAGAAGTGCAAAGTATTGTGGAGGAATTTGTGGCATAACAGAAAGAGAGCAAAACTCATACCTATCAGAGTCCGGCTAATTTAATAGATACTAAAACACATTGGAGTGTGTGTTTTCTTCCAGTAAGGATTTTTCGTAGCTTTATCTGCCCATATGAGGATTACTTTGGACCGTCCTCATCATGTATCATAACAACCATTTCACTGTTTGCATTCAACTTTCACTCAGAATGGTTTCCATTGCCTTGTACGAAGAGTATATTATTCAGACAAGCATGACTCGACGAGATGAAACAACATTGCCGCGCATTTCTTTCTAGTGACACCATGAGTTTTTGAAAACCAAAGTTGGGTAGTTTCAATTTGCTGTGTAGATGAATTGTTTGAATGAATACAATAACAATTAATTTCCAGCAACAGACTACCGATTTCATCTTCAGCTTAATTATATCCTGACAGAAATTATCAGGAGAGATATTATGAAAGAAATGTTCTATTTTCCAATATATGGTGAATGAAGCATTAGGAAATTCAAATCAGAATTTCGTGATTCGAAAGTCGGAGTGGCATGAATCATTCAACAACCTGGATATTCGAAAGTTTCATTGAACATATTCTGTTGGACAGCTCAAAGTAGCCGCACGTATTTTCCATATATCCGCGAAAAAACAACGAATTGATATCATTCATACTCCTCGCGCGTTTTGCTAACTTAGTTAGCATCTTCAAGGATAAAAAATTGATACTGAACCTATCATACCACTTTTAATTATCAAACTCAATAGTGGATTGAATTGGATGGATTAATTATTAAACCCCCATCTGCACAAGGCTCTACCTTTCATCCCGTGATTATCAATGTTTCAGTTCTCACAGTTCTCTGAAGTACTACTGAAGTTCACTCAAGCAAATACCATTCCTCGAACATTATTGCAGAACAAAGACACCGTTTTCTTCATTTTTAGAGTTTAGCCAGTGAGAATCACGTGCGTGTCTCGTTAAAGTGGTTCAGATTGTGGATACGCATCTCACTTCTTTGGAGAGATATTAATTCAAGTTCCATCAAGTCTGCCATTAGGGGACTGGCAACTTGAGTGCCTATTAGTCCCAACGGAGAGTTCTTAAAACAATGGGAGTTTCTCCGGACGTTTCGTGATGGAAATATGGATTGAGCGTGGAATAAAACTATCCAATCTTCATCTTGGCGACATTATGTGAGAAATTGTATTGGTGATATTTGGCTGCTGGAGTCGAATTCACTTGGATTCAGTATATGCATCGTTAATCATCAATTCAGTTCATATGTAAAAAGTACAATTTTTGTTATCTTCGGATTCACTTCTGTTATATTTGCGTGACCCTCAGGAAAATACAAGCAAATTTGTATCAATTATGATCTCTTCGAAATTTCAAGCCTAGAGGAAAGATAGGGGTCACCCCAAATGGGGATATATAAATTTCAGACTTATTGAAATATTCTTAAGAAAGATTTTTTCGATTTTGAAAAGTGCTTACCGTGATGTTGCAACCTCCATAACCGCATACAATTATGAACTTGTGAGCTTCATTAAGATAATAATATAAACATCAGATGTGACAATATCTGGTTATGCTTCTGCTGAATTATTTTTGAAAAATTTAGATGTCAAGTGATTGTACCGTTTATCTCCTAGCTTGTATCGAGCTCAAGAATTTAAATTCGTGACTGAACTGTGATTCCTAGCACGAAGAGAGAATCACCTTTCAAGTTATCCTATTGGATTGAGAAGGAGAATCAGAAGTTGAGAGCAACTGGGAATGCCTGAATATCCGTTGAGAAGCCAATATTATATTTCTCTGGAGGGTTCGCAACATGAAATGAGAGTGAAATTTGATGAAAGTCCAATAGTGCGATAAAATACAGCGTCGTTCATAATACTTCCGATATAACAGAAAGTGAAATTTAGTAACACAAGCTACAACTCATTCAAAATTTGCTTATCATGTTGTGAACGTCTGATAAACTTTGATTTTTCTGTTGATCTCGTAATGATAAATGAGAAAACAAGAGCGCTGTCCGATGAACTTCGTTGATCATTATGAATGAAAAAAATTGGAAATTGCCTGTGTAAACTAACGCAGCACAGAGACTCTTCCGAATGACAATGATGAATGGTTTTTCGTTACGCCCAGTGGTTTTTTTTCATGTAAGGTATCACTGGAGAAAACCGTCGAAGTTCGAATATCAATTGAGTAACAATATCCCAGGAAGCAGCAAGCTGCCTCAACATATATTCCTAATATTATTCATATTATGTTTGTTCCTTAGTCATTCATCAAATCATTACCGAGTACAAAAATTTCCAAAAACAAACAATACTCTGTACAGAGAACCGCGAGTAGGTTCAAATCACAAGTATGAATGAACTCTATTAAAAATACCTCTGTGCATAGAAACTCATAACATTTCTATAGGAATAACTCAGCGTTCAAAAAGATGCACTATACTGTCAGTTTTCAGCAGTACAATTGACCATATACAAAGAAAAATAAAATTTTTTACTCAATGACTGAAAAAAACAACCAATACTATTTCGTATACGGCTTATTTCTTCAAGATGATAATTATAATATATCCTCAACAACTAATCACGAAAAACCCGAAACCGTATTAAAATAATTTTCTCAAAAAAAAATTGTTCTTTATTTTCTGAGAAATTTCAAATTTCAATTACGAACATATCTCATTAATCTATAATATGTTTTCCGAGGATTGCTGCAGAGCAGCAATGATTATTTGTTGTCTGAAACTGAGTACTTATACCTTTTATGATCGTTCGGAAGTTAGACCTAATATTTATGGTGGGTGGTATTGATTAGGACTTCTATTGTCTAAATTATTAACTCTATCGAAACCTGTTGCTGAGAAGAGAAAATATGAGAAGAAACATATAAAATACAAATCGAATATGGTGAATAGAGGGTCAGAAAATTTAGATGAAGAAATATAAGTGGTTATATGAACAAATGTTGAAACAAAGTTTCTTGAAACTTGGGTGCGACTGGAAGCACCGAGAACGCAGAACATCGAAATTCGGACGATGATTCACAAAGTGAAGCCCTTCAGGCCAGAACCGCTGGCCCAAATGAATGCGGGTGTTCGTGGTGCCCTTGCAGAATAGGTTGATATCTGGCAGATCCACTGTGCCGTGTATCACTCTATTCAGGCTCTTTCGGAGAAAGGGGGATTATAGATCCATCGACATCCCTAGAAAACATCAACAGCGCATACAAAAGATGGAGACGGAGGGACAATACGCGTCTCCGATACAATGTGTGATGAACTACTGAGCGGCTCAAAGACCATTATCACGCAACTACTCAACCAAGACACCTGAGCCCTGATGCAGTTTGAAGCTTTCTGTAGGAGGCCTCAATAGTCTAAGTCCGAAATACTGCGTAAATCGATAACCACGGAGAGCTTTTGATGGTTCGAGGAACTCTGCCACTCCAGGCCCTGACGATCTGAACTATTACCGAAAAAATATTCAGTTCTTGGCTGACTGGAAGACAGCTGATCCTGAAATGATTTGTCATGCTACTCCCGAAGACTGAAGATTTATCGGACCCTAAAAATTACAGACCGATAGCCCGCTTGAACGAGTGTGACAAGATATTTTATATACATGTGAACTCTTCAGGCAGTTGACCCGATGCTCGAACAGATATATTAGCAAAAAGGTTCGAAAAGAGATTTCAAGGGCTGTAGGAAGATCTGGTTCGACTATCGCAAAGCATTCAATACAACATCACATGAGTTCTTGTTGTATTCGCTTGAGTGCCTTATGGTACCCGATCAGATAGTGATACATCGAACAACAGATGCTGCTCTGGAGAACACACTTTACCATAACATCAGGTGAAAGCAAAGTGTAAACAAAGCCAATCATCATAGGAAGATGTATTTTCTAGAAAAATTGCCCTACCTCTCTTTTTCTCTGCATCTCACTGATGCCATGGTTACTTGCGCTTAAGAGAACCCGAGAATATAACTTCGGCACCCCCGTAGAACGGATGCATGTTGGGTGCACCCATCTTGGATAATCTTAAACTCTATGCCTGTGGGGTGAAATCTATCAGGTTGCTGCAGGAGTTCACACATGATGTCGATATCAAATTCAGAAATGACAAATGTGCAGTGGTTCATCTAGAAATAGGACGATGCATGACTACATCAGAATGCCGCAGCGACATATGCCTACATGGGTGTGGAATAAAGTCACAGCCAAGAGGTAGACTAAAAAATGCTCTCAGTGGCAAGCACAGGCATAAATTGCGGCATATCTGGTCTTCGGGGCTGTGGGGCAAATGCCTGCTTTTCCGATTCTACTCTCCCCCTTTGGAGTAGTTGAATGAACTTAGGGAATTCGATGTGAAGAATCGTGAAGAGGATGCATATGCACAAAAGCTTTCATCTCAAATCGTCCGTTTCACTATTATATCTCCTTCAAAAAAGTACGTGGACTTTTTTTGAGTGTCTCCGTAATGATACTGGATGGAGCCCATGAAGTTATCAGGTGTTTGGATCCCATTTCAATTGCAAGGCGTGCTTCTGATGAACTTGGTTAAGTTCCCGACATCGAGCGGGTGAATCAACTCTGTGTCACCGAGTTGGAGCCCGCTCGGAGAAAAGCTCACGTCAAAGCTGTTGAGGATGCTAAAATGCTTCAGAGAATGCTGAAATACTGCAGCCCCATCCAAAAAAAGCGATCAGAAACCATGGCTTGTCTGTTGAGCTGTCATTTGCTTTTCTCAGATCAAGTGAGCTGAAGTCTGAGAAGGGTTCATCATGGCGTGTCTTCAACACTATAGTCTACCGAAGCCGAGTAATGGTAATGGGTACAGAGGTCCCTGATTCTAGATGCAAATTTCATCTATGACAACCATATCTGTAACAAAGCGCGGAAAATCTTTCTGATTATGTTTCAGGGGAAGCGAAACTAATCCTTTATTAAAGCAAGATTTCATTGAACCAAACCGCTGAACTTCAGTCAAGTGAAAGGTTTTTCATAAATTCAGTAGCTGCATAGCTTATTGACTGATGAAACACGTAACACTACTCGAGTCAAGTAAACATCCTAGAGGTTGATAGTTAGCTCGAGTATCAAGTACATCGATCATAGCAGTAGATAACAAAACACTGTTGCATTGAGCGAAGGAGCAGCAGAGGTAGAGCTACTTCATCAGGTTGACTTTGTTACAGTTTGATTGAGTACCTGAAGAACATGAAATTTCGTTATTTGATGTCTACTGTCATCGTGAAGTAATGAATGACGAAAACGTGATTTGCATTATCGGTAAGTGTGAGTAGATCGACAGAATTTCAAATCGTAAGAACAGCTCATGCATCCGAAACACATTTTTTTGATTTGCAAAAATTAATCCTTTCCGAAACTGATAGAAAAAACAGAACATGTGTAAAAAGAATGGTTTCCTCTGCATAGGAAACACGTCACAGACGGAGACTTGCTGATGAAAAAATATGCGCTCGGAAACATTGATATTTTGTATAGAAAATAGTTAATTCGGGAAATAATCCATGTACGAGAAGTTTCACTGTTCGACGTTTCGTCTCTCTATCAATAGAAAATTCTAACTAATCAAACCCCCCCTCATTTGACCAGCCAAATAGTCTCACTTTCAATGAAACCCATCACGATTCAATCGGCCGAACGGCATTGATCAGTTTTATCAACTGTCGGACTCGAAAGGTGAGAGGAGTATTTCATACACCCCTAACTCGAACGCGTAAGAGAAAGTCGAAGTCAATATTGTATTTTGGAAAGTCGAATCGTGGGTGGTTTGATTGGTTAGAATGCTGTATTGATGAAGATCTGTCTGTCATTTCTCGATAAGATATGACTCCAGCACAAAATCTTTATATTTCATCCGTTTTTTCCTTCTTTTCAGGCAATATTCGTTTCGGCCGGTACCGAAAACTCATTGAAACGAATGACGTCGAAGAGGAGTATATCAGGATTATGGCTTATTATATTGTCCCATCATAGTGTCATCAGAGAAAGCAGGTCTATCTCTCAATGATATTCGAGTAATAGCTCCAACTATTGAGCCCGATCTTGTCGATGCTCTAATTCATTATAGATTGAAAGAGTAAGAGAGTTCTTTCAAGCGCCAAACAAATGCCCTATCGATCCCGGCCATCGATATGTTACGCTTATACTGGAAGGAGTCCTGAGTGATACATCTGTCGATGAGCAGGTCCTTATAACAGTCAGCTATTCCTACCTCTCTTCGGCCCTTCATGCATATATCCGATTATCAAGGAACCGATGAGACATTGATAATTGATCCCTGATGAGGTAGCAGATACAGAGAGATTGTGAACGAAAGTAAATATAAAATCATCATTAGCCATATTCGCTTTCCAATCAATCAATATTCGTTTGAAATACATTTTTGTGGTGGATGGATTCCTTTGTTTTTTTTTGAAATTTGAAAAAATGTGAATTGATATTGGAACCTATACAATTGTAGGAGGGCAGATTCTAATCTACCCCGAAATGTTGCTGCTCTTTTCAAAAATAGTTCCTCCTGAATGGAACTCGTTATATTATTCGGAAAATCTTCGTATAACTCGAATTTGCCTCTCAAAAAAATACGAAAGCTGATATCTATCAAAATTATTATCGTTTCGGAAACCAAATCTGCTTCCGTTTTTAAAACTCATTCACAAATATTTGTTTCTAGGTTCGTTTTCATTATCAGAAATCTGCCCTCTTACACTTGTATAGTTTCCAATATAAATTCCTATTTTTTCAGATTGTAAGCATGTTTTACAAGTTTCGACTTCTGAGGGATGACGTCCGTCAGCTGGTTAACGGAACGAACAATTTCAAAACAATTTTTCAGAACAATTCTTCTGGAAAAAAAATGGATATATCGGTTCCTATCACCGTCGATAAATATGATCCACGTTACGTCAACGGGGTGGTAAAAGCATTTGGTTCCACTGTGGATGCCCTGGCTTTCAATACTGTGAGTAACATAATTTTTTATAAACATCGACTATTGTTCTCGGGTAGTAGTCTGCACTTGCATAAACTTTTGAATGAATGACAAAAAACTAAATTTCACAGAGTGATCTTTCACAGTAAAAAAAAAAAAAGCACTCTGAATGATAACACTGCATTGAACAATATTTCGGAAAAAAAATCTTTGCTAAGTTTTCCCAATCAACGATGGAATGAAATAAATTCACGCATCCGTACAGACCATTTTTTTTGAAAAACGTATCCATTCCCAATCTATCTGTGATTAAACCTTAGCCAACATTAACGCAATCCTCGCCAATATAGAAAAACAAACGAACTGCCATGTAGTGATTTACTGTTCTATGACAATGTAAATAGCTAGTACTCTATTCTACAAGTGCTCTTCAGATCATTTTTTTTTGTATTCTCCGAAGATTATGATTGAGGTGTCATTCAATTCGTATGGCATTCAGTTTTTGGGAAATGCCAAGGCCGAAAAAATTGCAATAGTTATAAACAATATGTCAAAACCTATCTGAAATACTTCTAATTTGAAAGGAGATTCGAAAAAGGCAAGAAAAAAAATACTGAAGATGTCAAAACTTCCGGAAATGTAGAACCAATATATATAATTCTTCGAGATGATTGAAAATACACACGAAAAAGGGTACTCCGGCTTGCGCAAGCCACGCCCCGTTCGTACCTTCAATGCATAAATATTATTTGAACTTATTTTGTATTGAAAAAAAATTCGGGAGTCCAGAAAATCTCCCAATGAATACTCCGTGGTTCCAAAATTTTTATCGTGATTTTTCAGTAAGTTTTTCAGTGCTATTTGCAGTTCCACTTTGCCCCAGAACTACAAAAAAAAAAACTCGAATAGAATTCACAGAAGCTGTCAGGAAAAATGCTATCAAAGATGTGCTGGAGAAGAAAATGTCACTTCGAGTGGCCGCTGAAACTAACAACGTCGAACATACGGCATTATACTATATAATAAAAAAAACCGTGAATATAAGAAAAGAGATTATACTTTCAAGTATCATACACAAGTATTCTGTAAGAAAAGAGACAAGAGAAAACGGAGTTAAACGGAGAAGTATTCATTCAAAAGTTTCTGCATTGATCGTGGCCTTACCTACGAAATAACGCGAAAACTAGCATACGAAAAAAAATATGCAAAATTGTTGAAAACAAAAATGACAGATAGTTGGGGTTGCGACAAGAAAGCGGGTGTTAAGTGGATGAAGGGATTCATGGAGCGCCATCCAACACTGAGGTTAAGTAACCCAAAAAACAGGAGTTTATCACGAGCGACAAGTTTCAACTCCACAAACGTCATTGTGTTTCAAGAAAACTACAAGAGAGTCATGAAAATATTCTCAGAAGAAACTGGAATTATGACCGTAGTACAGGCCCCATGTGTGATCGTAGGCAGAGGAATAAAGCAAGTAGGCCAAGTTGTGTCTGGCGAACGTGGTAAACTCTTTACAATGTGTGCTATGTGTAATATGTGCCATTGGAAATCCCTTTCATTCAGTTTTTGTGATCCCGAAAGCTTGAATAGTTGGGATATTAATGCAGGGTGCACCTAGTGGTAGCCTGGGTTTTCCTAACAGCCCACAAAGCGGATGGATAACACCTGATATATTCCTGATGGTTTTGAAGCATCTTTGTCATTACACACGTTCGACCAAGGGGGATCCGATTTTACTGCTCATGGACAACCATGAGACGCATTGCAACTTGGAAGCTATACAATATGCAAAACAAAACGGCATTGTTTTACTGACGTTCCCGCCACATTGTTCTCATCGCCTTCAACCGTTGGATGTTGAGATCTACGGGCCTTTCAAGGCGGGACTATCAAAAATTCCATAGTTACTGAACGTAGAAAAAAAAAAGGAGGAAGAAAAAGGGGCCCAACCGAAAAAACAAAACAAAAAAAAAAAAAAAAAAAAAAAAAAAACCAAACCACAATCGCCTACGAGTCGAACGTCCTCTTATGGACGGTCCATCACAATCAGCTGCAAATATTAAAAAAAACAAACAAACAAAAACAAAAAAAAAAAAAAAAAACCCCAAATGGAAGGGTTCGAACAGAAACCTGGCATATGGACTGTCAACAGAAATGCATTCAGTGAGACAAGCCTTGATTTCGACGCTCAAGATCTTATCGGTCACAGACAGGCCACTGAACGCATTTCAAAATGACCAGTGCGTGTATGCACTCTCTCTCCAGAAAGATAAACGAATTCACAATCTGGCAAACACCAAATAGATCCTCAACCAGGACCATCACACTGTAGGTGGCAACCATGAAAAACTCCACCTATCAACGAGTCATACTGCGGGTCCGTCTAACGCCATGGCAGAAAAGACTCCACCACTCTATGTGGAGTCTCAATCGCCCCAGGCCTTTTTGCTTCATACTATGCACGAGGCAATGCTGAGAGCAAACTGGCCTCTGAACAGGAAGTAGAATAAAGGGATGAAGACCACAGAATTACATTCGAGTCAATGAAATGTCTCCAGATTAGGTCAAACCGTATTCCAAAGTAACTGAATGCCCTAGTAAATGACAAAGCAGTCTTGTGGAAGAAGAATATATAAAAAAGAACAAAAAGAAAAAAGGTTCATTTCTTCTTCAAAAAAAACAGAACAAATGTTTTTTGTTACCCTTTCCTCTCCCGAACAACAACAGAAAAACTAAGAGGGCGCCGGGACGAGAACACAAACCAAACAAAAAAACAAAAAAACAAATTTTTTTGGAGTTTCAAAACCAAAAATTTCCAAAAAATGGTTCCTTAATTTTCATAAAATTGTTATATAAGGAATGCGTTTTCAAGCAATAAAAATTTTCATTCACGATTAATACATAATATAAGTATCATACTTATGGTTTCGGCAGTATGAAGCCATATACATCAAAAGATTTCTCGAATTGAAAATTATGGTAAATAAATTAGTCTTAAATAGAATAGAGTATACCACTCGCAATAATGAGTATCATTATTGACTCGTGGTGTAATCTACTATTTTCTGAAAACCCTTTTTTTTCATCATAATTATGATTAGAGGTTAATCAATTTTTTTAATCATCTCTTGAAAAACGCATTTGTTAATAACAATTTTTTGAACAATAGATGGAAATAATTGAAAATCGGCATCAAGTAGCTTCTGATTATATCAAAACGGATCAATAATAATATTTTGAAAATATTTTTTTCAATGTTCAATGAAGCTTTATAATTCTCCACCCTAGTAATATTTAAAAAAAAAATCTTCAATTTTTCCAACAGGTATCTATTCTAAGACTTTCGAAAAATAGCTCCACAAAAGGAAAAAATTCCCAGACCAATAGTTTAACAATTTTCGCACTTGTAATGATAATGTTCGTGCTACAAAAAATTGTTAATTAACTAATGGATAACTTATTGAAAAATTGCTGAAAGCTTTTTGGAACAAAGATTATTGTTCATTGATCTATCATGCATTATTGAGCGCATTTCTCATTCTCTACGTTTCCAAGTGGAAATAATACAACTGCCAAGAGTGCTCACGTCATTCAGACTTTTATCTGAAGGCAAATTTCTCGTGCTCGAAGTACAAGGGCCATAATATGCAGCAACACAAGAGCAGCTTGATTGTTCGTCTTCTCGAAGGCAGATAAAAACAATAGTCGTATCTTTGCAGGCGAAATGCATGGATTCAGTAGAAGCGCAGAAGTTACCGGATTGATTATTCTTGGGAATAGCTAGTTACATTGCAGAAAGAATGGAATCGACTCGGATATTGTAACGTAACTGTTGCACAGTTTCATCAATAATATAAATGAAGATATACTACAGTTAGTCGAGTAGATATCATATCAGCAAACACTTTTGGACATTGTTTTCAACGACATGCGACAAAAATTCCCTTAAATTTTGCGTTGTCTAAATATGATTTTCACACGATTGCATTGGAAATGAATGAAAAATTATGTTGAAAGACATTTTATAGCTTATAGCCCAGAGTCATAGGGTAAGTATTCACAATACAGTGTGTGACAGAACTATATATACCTAGTGATTGATTGTCAGGATCAATTAAGCCACTTTTATAAAAATGGGTTAGAGATAGGATTCAATAGTAAAATCACTTATAGGAAAAAACTTTTGCAAATGATCATTTTCTTTTCGTTCCAAAGTGGAAATTTCATGAATTTATGCCATTATAACCGTTCTGAGGCACACCCTGAATATTTTTCGGTTTTTTTATATAGGTAATATGCATATTTCAATACTGATACTTCGTATTGAACAGGGACACATTCACAATATGATAAAGACTGTATGAAAATCTTATTTAGATTAACCATCTTTCCAAGATATATAACATTGACGAACATCGAATGGGAGCGGAAACTTGCGAAGCGGTCCGAGTATTAATTGACATTGACAGTCCAGCATTCATGTTGTTTACATTGGTGTTTGGTGGCAGTTATTGAGTGTTATTGTGTGTTTCATTACTGTTCCAATTGATTTGCGAAGTCAGTTTTCATTTTCGTGTGCAAGAAGACGTTAAAATGACTCACAAATGCATGATGTGCAAAAAATAGGACAAGAAGAGTGGTGGGATATCATAACATTGGTAAGTAAACACAAAACATAGGCGTTTCATACACAATATTTCTGGGTAAAAGTTCGTTATCAGGGAATCGGCGAAAGAAAAAGCAAATGAGGAAACGAATCTGAACACCTAAAGATTTGGGAATATATGAATGAAGTGTTTATTTATACTTTTTGTTTTGTCTCAATACTATGTGGAATTATATTTCTTCATTTCTAGAGGTTGGAAACTAATAAATAGAAAAATGCAAAGCAATATCTATGAAATCGTTCCGTTTATATTTAAGACGTCAGGAGTGTTCATTAGTGAGTCGGAACCTATGATGTGAAAGTGAAATTTTCAAAAGATATCGATGACCCTTACACCTTAATTGATATCATTCGTAGTCGACCCGCCCTTAGCTTACCAAATTAGTATCTTTGGGAGAAGGGCCTCAGTTTTTTCTTCTGAAAATGGCAAATTGGTTAGCAATGTGTGCGAGGTGAATCAAGTAACACGAAAAGTACAGTCCACAAAGAGTAGTAAGAAGTCAACATTATCCAGAGAAGTTCAACGTATCAAAAAAAGTTGGAACACAAAAAGCGAAAAGTTGGCAAAAAGATGATAAAGCAAAATGAAAAAACAGGAAATGGAAAAAAACAAAAAACGTACTCTAAAAAGGCAAATTGTTGAAAAAGTTGACAGAGCGATCAAAAAGGTCCAAAACAAAGAAGACTTCTCTTCGAGAATTCAAAAGTGGATTGGCTAAGTGATTAATTAAAGACTTCTGTTGAAAATCAGTGAGGTCTACTGAAACTTATCGTGTCGCTTTGAAAATCAGTGTCAAACTGACAATCGTGAATTGCAAACTGAAAATATTCATAAATAAGGTGAAAAAATATATCTGGTCAAGATAAAAAATGAGCGAGGCAAACAATTGAGAAAGATTTGCCCATATTCAGTGGTGAAATAAGTGAGTGGCCAAATTTTTACAGCAATTTTGTGTTCACAACAAGAATGTTGAGTTTGTCAAGTAAGGAAAATAAGTAAGTATAGACTGCGTGAGGCATTAATATGTGATGCTGGAAGAAGCGTTGAAGGTTTATTGTTAGCTACTTCATCGGTAGGCAATGGGAGTGATATCAGTTTGGTGTTTCGATGATTGATACTTAACTCTCAAAAAATATGTTAAACAAGTTATAACAATAAAGAAGTCTAATAGAGGATTCAAGGTGAGTTCCTTAAAACGAGTCCAAAATAACTTCACAGAGAAAACGAAATCGATTATCCGATTATGCAATAATATTTAAATTTTTATAGGAAGTGTTGATGTGAGCACTCATAGATGAGAAATAAGTATTTAGCAAAGAAGTTCAAAACAACTATTGCCCTGACAATCCCAAGGTGGAAGACGATAAGACATCTATCAGTGATTGCACATTTTAGAATGCCTTCAATATCGCATTTAGATCGACTCAGTTATTCTACTTTTCAACCAAATGTGGTGGACATTTGGCAGCAAATGTGTACGGGACAGGTAATCTATATGAATTCGCATGTGAGCTCCAAGTCGCAAAGTTACTTCCATAGGAACTGTTACTGCCTTGTGTTTGCTGGGTAATATTGAATACATTTTTAACGATAAGAATTCGTCATGAAACGAAAAAAAAGAACAGTTGAATAACCGGGTTTGGGGTTTATTTACTCATCTCATTTTGTACCTAAATCACTAACAAAATTGATAGATATTTTCATTTGTTCTCATTGATATATAAATTTTTGCCGAATTTCTACCTCTTACTTCTAATGAACTATGGGAGAGAAGTAACTCTACTTATTTATTCAATTCAGAGGTTTTTGTACTAAATGTTTTTGTCTATTTTTATTCGAAAAAAATGACTTGTTTTATTCACAAATTTCTGGAAATTTATGAAGCAGATCAGTCATAATAAACTGGTGCATTTATCATATTCATGAGCATGAATGGTAATGGTTCGGACTTCCATTGTTTATATTATCAACTCTATTGAAACCTGTTGCTAAGAACGGAAGGATTGAAATACAAATCGATTGAGAAAATCAGATCAAAATCAAATTTTTCGTCAATAATGAAATTAAGGATTGATTGATTGATCAGATAAAAATAATGTTTTTACAAAAAAACGAGATATCGAATATGGAATATTAGTCAAAGAAATTTAATAAAGAAATAAATGAAATAATATTGTGAGAAGGAAATTGAGGTATCGAATGTTACATACTAGTCAAAAAATGTAAATAAAAAGAAATTGAATTGAATGAAATATTAAATAAAAATGCTGAAACCAAATTTCAAGTTGAGTGTACTCACGACGTTTCGATTGCTGGTATCCGCATTCGTTTTCGGATGATGACTAAACACCATGTATATTTGATTTCAATTATCAATTCCTTCCCAAAATGTCTTGGTTTCTATTTCAATTATGCTGTTAGTATTTAATGAAGGGTTTATTCTAGTATATGTTGTTACCGATTACGAACCGGTTCTAACCGTTCTTAATCAACGCTATAATACATTAGCCAAAAAAATATTTTTCTGTCAATTAAAATTTAAAAACATTTCCACCCAATATCATTCAAAGTATCCGCCGCCCATGGCTCTTGTTTACAAATACAGCACCGCGCCCCTCTTCCGCAAATTCTGTTTATTCTCTGGACGCACATTCTCCATGTTGTGGGTAGGTATTGCCGTTATTTATCTTGAAGGGATGTTTTATCTAAGATGAAAACTCATTGCGCTTTCAATAGTGGTGATTCTTGGTCTCCATCCGGTGAACATCTGAACATTTAAAATTAAAAACAAAAAACTGACAAAAAAAAAACACTACATCGTAATATTAACAAGAATTTGTGAGTCATGTTCACTGCTCTCGTTTTTTGGTTTCATCAATTGAAGACAAACTGAAAAATGTTTTTTGGACGTTTATAACAAAATATATCACCATTTCTGTCAAACATGACAGTTCATCTACTACTTTATCCTCAAGATTCCGTCATCTGAGACGGAATAAAATTCATCAATCAAAATGGGAACGGTTAACCAAAAAAACTAAGTGAATGACAATTTTGTCAGTGAAATAATGCCAAGAAAACATCGTCAATAATACTGTGACATATCTTGATACATTATTGTTGTAATTCGAGAACCAGTGATCCTTTGGTTTGGTTCAACAAAAAGTGATTTGTATTTTTTCTGCCGTAATGAGATATCTCTCATTTTGAATTTCTGGGTGGAGCATATCCCTTCAATATGTAATATCACAAATAAAAAGTTAAATGAATTAATGACTTCGGTTGTCAAATATAGAGTTATGGATTAGTAGATATGATTTCTTCATTTATATTTTTCCTTATCAAGCAATCTCACGAGTGTGCTCAGGAGGAAGATCATTGTGCGGGCAAGGGTCGGCTAATTTCCTTAGGTGCTTAAGTACTCTGGGGCGTCTTACTGATCATTACGATAACGCATATGCTATAACAAGTGTAGGGAATGGTATCTGGACAACTGAAAATTGCCTGCCAAGTCAACCAGATAAATTATTTTCGACCGTGAATTGAACTAGCAGTGAGAAAGCCATATCGAATATTAAACGGCGCCGTAGACCACTCGGCCACCGCCGGGAATCTTCCTGGTCGTCGCAGCTCGGACCGCGAAATGTTTTCAATGCTCATAAATTCGAAAGATGTCAGAAGATCACAGTGAATTGAAAAACATGTGAAACATTTTGTCAATACCATAGGTAATGATTTATATTTTGATAATTATTTCAAGTTTATACTTCCATTTCTGGTACAAAATGTCAAACCGAATTATTATATTGTTAATGAAGCTACCAAACATTTGAAATGCTTTTTGAACGGACATTATTGCTTGATTGCTCTTCTCTATAAGCAATGCTTTGATGAACATCGACAATGTTGACTTGAATCATTTTAATTAAAATCAATATTCAACAAAAAATACTAGCGTTTTTTGTACGATTTTCACTGACCGTGGGTTGGCAAAACCTCGACACGTGTTTCGTATATACAATATAGCTTCCTCAAGTAGGATAAAAATATTTATTGTATATCAAAACACTTGACGCGATTTTGTGAACCCATTGTTAGTAAGACTCATACAGTGAACTGTAGTATTTGCTGTTAATTTTTCACCGAACTCGACAGTGATGCGTTATATTACTGGTTATCATTTCATTCAAAAAAGATACCTTCAATGAGTGGTTAGATTCCTTATAATTGAAAAATATCTCCCGATATTACATTCCTGCATCGAATTAGCCTAGATAATGATTCGAGCAAACCTGTTGTCTTTTCGTATTTTTTCTAAGGACAGTTTCCGCAAAGATACAACAAACTTTCGAACAGAATTATCGAAAATATTGGTGCATTTGTGTAATAACTTCCAATAACATGATCTGTTATATTATTTTCTTGATCTTGAATGGACCACTGTAGTAATTCACTAGCGTATGTGATTGTTACTATTGGAAATATATCAAGGAGTACCAACAATGTCCGTTATGATATATTTCAAAGCTATTGTATCACTCGTATTCTCAAGTTATTAACACATATCAACTATGATAGATGACATAATGTTTCAGTTGTGACAATGACTAACTGATTCAGATTGATGGTTTTCATCTTCATCATTATACACAATCACATCATCTGAAGTAAAGATAAAAAGACTATTGGTTGAATAAATTAGAGGATATCTTCTACATAAATATTTCTTGTTCTATTTCTGATATATTGTAAATCATTTTTCTCTCTTGACGTCTTGTTCTCTACATATTTTGTCAATCTTCACTTCCTGAATAGACCATCTTCGAGCTCCGTTGACTGGAGAGTGTACCGTGAAATTGGATACTGAAATTGACGTAGCAGGGGAAAAGTCTCTCAATAATGAAACGGAATCGAATATTCAGTACTGTACGTGGAATGAACGAACGATTCGATACAGTTCATTATGTGTCAGTCGTTTCCATTCCGAAAACGACTGACACATAATGAACTGTGGAAAAAACTGCCAGGAATACTCCAACTTGAAACCGAACTCGATACTAATAGCGAATTATTTTGTAAGAACTCGTGCAATTTTTGACAGGACTCCTGTATTTTCATCCTTTAATGTGTAGAATGTTGAAAGAATGAGCGTGATACACTGACTTTGCACGAGTTGTACCAAAATAATTCCCTATAATAATCTGAAATGAGATTTTCGTTGGTTGGCACAAGGCAAAATAATAAATAAAGCAAAAGTGGGAGAATATATATTTCGAAAGCTTCCAAAACTGTTTTGTCTACCACTTTTTTTTTCATCCTAAAAAATTGGGATTCTACATGAAGCCAGAATTCCTTTCTGAAATATCTCAAATTGATGGTCACGACATGGACTGATAGATTCGATCGTTATAGTCGACGATTCATAATGTAGAACAATTACTTAATCCATTTTACTCTGGAAGGGGATTACCAATCATTGATTGACGTGTACTACTCCACACCACTGAATGAATTCGGTTGCAAATTGGAGATGGAGTGATGTTATTGCATTTCACTATAATAGGCTTGAATTGGGTTTGCTCAGAATGACCAAAATTTCGATAGTGTTTCAATAAACTGTATATATATATATATATATATATATATATATATATATATATATATATATATATATATATATATATATATATATATATATATATATATATCACAGAACCATAAATTCCTCAACATGAGTTCCCTATCCGATTGAGATTCTGTCAATTATCTCGTTATTATATGTGACTTTCGCAACGCTTAGTAAAAATAGTAGTAACACACATTTTAGCCGTCAAACAAAAAAAAAAAAATATGTGAAGATTTATTCCCGTGAAAGAGGATCCATTGGTATCCCAAGTTTTATGAAAAGATGAATGTTTCTATGCGCATGTTCCCCACACAGTCCACAGGTGAGAACGTTTAGCGACTATGGAGTTTCAAGGAATCCAAATGAGCTATACTTTCAAATTTTATTTTCATATTGTTACGTCCTAGCGCCGGCCCTGACCATATCGTAAACGCAAGACGAAGGATCGCGTCGTAGCGAACGTCATTTTTCCAAGAAAACATGGATCCGCCTGGAGAATTCGAGACACGTCATCGGGGCTTCTCTGGAGGATTCTCGATGGTTACGCAGACATATCCGCGATATCGCGGCGGAGACAGAGTTTTTATTCGAGAAGAATTTGTATTCAGAGCTAAGTGGAGCGAGTTTAGTAGAGCTAAGTGGAGAGAGTTTTGTTATTGCTAAGTGCAAGGAGTTGGAGTAGAGAATTTTTAGTACAGAGAGTTCAGTGCCGAGCATTGGAAAGTTATCAGAGCGATTTAAGTGATTGTGTGATATTGTATTGTGATAGCGAGTTATAATAAAAGAAGTTTAGTGTTGTTTGGTGTTTCAATCGACGAACCCAGGGATATATCGTAAGAGTGGTGTCAGAATCGAGATTTTCCAAAGGGAGAAATCGTAACAATATTTTTCTCTCGAGAAAAATGTTTCGGTTTCCGCCTCAATATGTTATATACTATACCTACGTATAGCTCGGATAGAGAACTCATGTTAAGGAATTTATGGTTCTGTGTGATCACTGTACACGATATTCGCAAAATTCCACCGGCAAAGTTTTGCCTCTCGTCATACCATAAAAGCCATAAAAGAAACAGAACATAACCTAATATGTTCATTGTTCATTTTTTTTCTCGATCTAATAATATGCAGCTTATCTATAGACATCTTATATGCAAACAAAAATGTCGAGTGTTCCGTATTTAACCATCGGACCTTTTCAGGGTGAAGTGAATTGAATAATAATGGATGAGTCAGGAGTATTTCCTATATTTGAAGTAAACTGGGCCTCAAGATCTGTACGTAGTCAAAAGAGAAGAGGTGCAAAATATAATGAAGCCATTCGCCATTCATCAGTTAAATCATGTGTGCTCAACTAGTACTCCGACAACGAGATTGGCTTGGCAGAAGAGTGAAAATTTGAAATTGCAAGAATTTTTGTGCGAACCAGTGCCTTCAGATAAGGTACCAAGGGCACAGTGAAAATGTTTTCATTGGAGGGTGACAGACTCATAATTTGACCAAGATAATTAAACGAGATATGGCCAAGGTGCTCACAATGATTTATCGTTTTCATTTTGAATACAGAAAAGTGTTGTGGCGTGTATCATATGCATTAGGAAATATTTTGCAAATAGTATTTGGGAGGGCGATTAAATCCAATAATTAAATAGTACAAGAACATCCCGACAACTCTATAGGAATGTACTAGACATATTTGAGGATTGCAGAAACTATCTGTGTTCAATATGAAATGTTATCGGGAGTGGCAAAATGACTTTACATATTGTTGAAATAAAGTTTCACAATCACTATATTGAACTGATTATGATATTGAATTGTTCTGTGTTGATCATTGTGTATCTCTTATAGTCTAAACACACTATGTGTTCGCTCTGGTCGAAATAATCCTTGCTGAATTCGATAGTCACTTTCGGGCACAATTCGTGTAACCCCCTGGGACGTAATGGTTAATATGTACAAGCTAGTCAAGAAATATAGTTTGATACAGACTATAAAGAGAAATGGTATCTTTCAGAGCATTAACATAAGTGCTGAAGTAATCAATTTTATGGCTCAATATCACAGAATTTTTATATGACTTGTTTATTAAAATTCTAATTGAGAGCTGCTCTTGAATAATTGGAAAAATTTGAAGCAAGAATAAAGTGCCCCTCTATGAGACATAGGGATAGGTAAAATCCATAGCATTTCCAGTCAGTAATTATGGGTATTTCTTAAATTTTCCAAAGTAATGTGATTATGAAAATACATTCGTATCATAGATGCAAATGAGAATGATGCCATATCAGGGCTCTAGTGTAAGAACTTGAACAAAAGTAAACTATTATTATGATGTTACCAATTGATAAAATTCTATATCCATAACAGACTCGACCTAAATACAAAAGAGTTCCATGTGCTTCGACAACTCAATGTTTCATCAAGGAAAATACTCGCCCCCCTAGCTATCACTACGTTGAGCAACATTTGAGGGAAGTTTCCGCAGATTCCTCACACAATCATATTTTTCATTATGATGGGAGTTATATGTTCTGCAACAAATTGTTTTTCTCTTTCAGAATCGCTTTTTTCTTCATTTCGAAATGAAGAAAGATTGTAATCAGCCAGTTTAAAGTCTTTGATGTATCCAATTTTTATAAAATTCTATTAGTTTTCACTACTTTGTAGATTCTAGTGGCGTTCGGTACTCTCCGACAAACGTTTACTACAAACCGACAAAACGTCAGATTCCTATCAGAATAGTAATTTACGTAACAAGTCCGGAAAATACTGTTTTTTTGAACGAGTAGACAAAATTCTAGGGCGAGCCGTAGGCGAGTCCTGGAAGTCTGCGAGTCCGAAAAAACTGTTTTCGGTCGTGTTGCGTACACTATTTTTTCGGCAACCGACCCACTTCCCGGACGCTTTTTCTTTGAGGAAGTAGCATTTTCCCGGCCTAGTCCGGGAAGTACGTACTTCCCGGACTAGGCCGGGAAAATGCTACTTTCTCAAAGAAAATGTTTCCTTTGTGTTGCGTGGGTAAATTCATCGGACAAAATATAATATATTTCAATTGCATTTGACGGAAAAAGTTAAAACTTTCGCATGAATTCTTCCCGTCGGATTTCAGATCTGTTTGAATCTATCTTTAGTCTGTTACCGTTGACTATTTTCTTCCCGTTTGGGAAATATCATATAGTGCAGATTATGACTGTTGCCCCCTCAACCTAACTCATATCTTGGCTCATTTCAGACAAATCGCCATGACAGATCAATATTTCATGTTAGATAGATTGGTAAATTGAGTGATCTTCTTTGAAAATGTGGTTTCTTTTCAGCTGTTATATCCCAAGGTCATTGATTTTTGGCGAAATGATTCATCACAGTTTTCGAGAGCACTTCATTCGGCAACGGCCCGATGCCAAAGGCGGAGGGCTTTTGCCTGAAATAACGTGCTTGAGGAAGTTGTGATATAAGATTGAGCTATTTTTCATTGTTCGAGGGATATTCGGTGGTTTTTTTTTTCTGACCGGACAGTGACATATTTAATATGAATTGAATTGATGAAATGTCAAAGAATTTGTGTCAACATTTTATATATAGAGAGAGAGAGAGAGAGAGAGAGAGAGAGAGATCATCATAAGTATTCATTGGGATATCTTCCAACGATATCCACTATCTGGTGCATATGGTGTACACCTCTTATTGTATAGCTCACAAGTTGAAAATCGAGAAAGTGCCAGTGCAGGTTTCTTCACAGAAGTAAATCCTGCATTTGCTTTCGTCAGCCCCGGCCAAAGCTGATGCGAACAACGAAGTTATTACGCCATCTACCAATGGACGAGGTATTCCAAAAGCAAACCGAATTCGCCCATTCCTCCTGCGAGGAAAATGTAAAAACACTTGACATAGTCGGATATAATTCAATGCCCTTCGTGGTATTAGCCAGGGGAGTAGTTGTTTTCTGACAGGTGCCAGCCGAAACCTACTGTGTAGGTAATTTGAGACTGGCCTGAACAGATTGTTCGAAAGATGATTTGATTTAACGCCAGTCTTCAAGTATGCCCACTGACTATGTCAAGTGTTTTTACATTTTCCTCGCAGGAGGAATGGGCGAATTCGGTTTGCTTTTGGAATACCTCGTCCATTGGTAGATGGCGTAATAACTTCGTTGTTCGCATCAGCTTTGGCCGGGGCTTGATACTCGTGAAGGAGTTTGATATTTAATTATGGGAAATCATCGACTTAATGTTGATGATGGCACTGCCTTGCACTGACGAGTGGCCAAATCGCCCGAAACCGGTCTGCAAGTGTGTCCGTCCCTATAATTGAAAATCAATTCCTTCATTTGTATCGACGAAAGCAAATGCAGGATTTACTTCTGTGAAGAAACCTGCACTGGCACCGGTCGGATATAATTCAATGCCCTTCGTGGTATTAGCCAGGGGAGTAGTTGTTTTCTGACAGGTGCCAGCCGAAACCTACTGTGTAGGTAATTCGAGACTGGCCTGAACAGATTGTTCGAAAGATGAAGTGTTTGAAAAGCTATACAGGGCTGGATTTAGATTGAATTTAAATAAGTGTGAATTTTTCCAAAATTCTATTTGTTACTTAGGACACAAGATATCATCTGAAGGGTTAGGACCCGATTTTAAAAGAGTACAAGCTATTCAGGAATTATCTGAACCTGAAGAGATAAGTGAATTACGGGCTTTTATTGGGATGGTTCCATACTATTCAAAATTTGTAGCGAATTTAGCAGATAAATTGAAACCACTGTATAATCTTTTGAAGAAAGAAGTCAAATTCAATTGGTCCAAGGAATGTGCAAGTGCTTTCCAATCAGCCAAACAAGAAATAGCATCAGATGGCTTGCGATGCAAGTCAAATTGGCATTGGTGCTGCCTTATTGCATGTTTGGCCTGATGGAACAGAACGACCCATTTGTTTTTTGTCCAGAGTTTTTACGGAGGCTGAAAAAAATTATGCCATGGTCCGAAAAGAAGCTTTAGCTGTCTATTGGGCTGTTCAAAAGTTATATCAGTTTCTAGCCGGACGGAAATTCGAAATAGTTTCAGATCACAAATCACTCCAGTCGATTTTTGGTGAGTTCAAAACTCTGCCAAAGATGGCCACAGGAATGTTACAGAGATGGGCTCTATTTTTATCAGATTTTGACTATACTATTAGGTACATAAAAGGTTGTGATAATACTAGAGCAGATGCTTTGAGCAGGTTACCATAAAAAATGTGATATTTGAGGAAAGTGATAACTTAGACTATTTGAATTTCTTAGAGAATGTTCAAGTTATAGATTCGATGAAGTTAAGGGCAGAAACAAGAAAAGATCCGGAGTTGAGTCAGATATTCAATTTCATAAGGTTGGGCTTTCCAAACTATTCGGAAAATAAATTATTGTCACCTTTCTTCAGAAGGAAGGTTGAATTGTCTATAGAAAACGGCGTTATTATGTGAGGGTATCGAGCCCTTATACCACTGAAGCTGCAACATCAGTTACTAACTGAGCTTCATAGTACACACGAGGGTATTAGTAAAATGAAAGCCAATGCTAGAGCATATTTATGGTGGCCTTCTCTTGATCTGGATATTGAAAGGGTAGTAAGTTCTCGTGATATATGTGCTAGTTTCAAACCTGAACCGAATAAAGCAGTATTAGTACCGACTGTTAGGACTTATTCTACATTTGAAAGGGTCCACGCAGACTTCTTGGGTCCTATAAAAGGAAAGATGATTTCAATAATGATAGATATGTATTCAAAATGGCCGCAAGCTTATATAATGAACAATATTAGTGTGAATGCAACATTGGAGAAATTTAGGGATTGTTTTTCCATATTTGGGCTACCAAATGTTTGCGTTACAGATAACGGTACACAGTTTTGCTCAAGTGAATTTTCTAAGTTTCTTAGTATGAATGGGGTTAAACATATCACTTCTCCACCTTATCATCCGTCGACGAATGGTTTTGCAGAAAATTTTGTGAAAAATATCAAAAATGAAATTTATAAAGCTATGCGGGATGATGCCAATAGGGATGCCTCTCTTGAAACAATTGTTAGTAGGTTCCTTTTTCATTATAGAAATTCCGTTCACATCACTACTGGAGTCACATCAGCTAGCTTAATTTTCAAACATAAACCTAGAAATAGGCTGGATATAATAATAGGCACTAATCAGATAACAGACAGTAAGATCAAAAATTATAGAGGAAATAGACTAAAGACATTCAAAGAAGGAGACAGAGTGTGGTGTAGGAATTATAGAAATCCGAATAAGAAGAATTGGGTAGAAGCAATGGTTGAAGAAGTATTGAGTGATAGGGTGTATTCGTGTGGAGTAATTAAGGAAGATTTGATATGAAAAAGACATGTTGATCAGTGTTGAGATCAAACAAGTCATTATTACATGAAAAATTCAAAGATACTGTTAATGATGTACATTTATCTTTGGATAGGAATGTAAATGAAAATAAATTGAAGGAAAATATTGAGATAAAAACGAACGAAGAGTCTGATGAACAAAAGTTAATCTCAGAACAACTAGAAGCAAATCAACAACTTGAAAACGTTCCAGAACCAGGTAATATAACAAGTAGAACCCCTAATGAGATTGAGGATATTACAAGTTCTGAGAAAAACTTGACTTCACAGGAAACTCCTGTTCGTTGGAATGTCCTTGATAGACCAAGACGAGAATACAACCACCTGTACGTCTGAATTTGTGAGTGGGGTGCTGTAGTATATTTACAACAACAACCCGAGACACCGAAAATTGAATTCATCGTGATAGTTATGCGTAGTAGCTCATCTTGTGGATCAAAAACATTCGTATTGGAGTCCCCGGAGGTTTGACGAAAAATGCGGGAATTGGGGAGAAATGGTTATTTTGTCTCCCTCGCGAATTTGCCACCCAGGCTCAGGGGAGATTGGAAATAACTCGCCATTAAAGATAAGAAACACAGTGTATGATTTATGTAAGCAAATAAACGTTATACCGATACTCATGCGTTAGAGAAGATTCAAGGGTGCATATAGATGAGCAAATAAAAAACTGTTGGTAATGAACGACGTTGAAGCAAAGGGGATTTGGAGAAAGTATGGAGGGGGGAAGAAAGAGTCAAAGATGCCGAAACGAAAGGTGGAAAAATCGAGCTAAGAGCAGAACCGAGACAGGGTCAGTGAATATGTTGTTCGGATGTTTCGATGAATGAATCAAAAACAATGAGTGTAGAAGTAGAAAGGCGAGGTATAAATTCGATAAATGGGATATTTAAAAATAGGTTTTAATGTTGAAAAAATTTATTCAAAGTTGATTTAAGAGAGGAAAATATATGGGTTAAAAATGGAGTTTATGTTAACAAGAGGACTCCCCCTTAGGAAAGTGGGACCTCAGGAGTCGAAAGTGTTGCGAGGGGAGAAGAGAGAAGTCCAAACGGTATATATCCAATTCCTCAGTTGGTTGAAAAGTATTGCAAGACGGAAATTATCGGAAAAGGTTTCGTTTAGAAGTTTTGGATTTCAACTTATACTTCTGCAAACGGAATATTGTTCACCAGAACGGATTCCCCTACGTGCAGAGTGATTCAGAAGTTAGGCTCAGAAGAATGCAGAAACAGCAGACCCAATCAACAGTCTTCATATAGAACAAAATCGCTGTTGGAAAGTTAATTTTTTCGAAGAAAGAATAGAAAAGTTTTTCATAATAGTGGGCGAAGAGGAAAAAAAAAAAAGGTTCGTCTAAAATTTAAATTAAAAAAATCCCCCGCCCCCCGGCCCCGCCCCCCCGCCCCCCCCCCCCCCCCCCCCCCCCCCCCCCCCCCCCCCCAACCGCACCGGCCCCCCCCCACCCCCCCCCCACCCCCAACCAACACAATTTTTTCTTTTCAAACACTCCTACGAGTATGCCCAGAAGACAGAGCCATGTGCAGGCAAGGTTCGGATAATTATCTCGAATGACTAAGCGCTAGTAAACGACCAAAATACCTTATTTGTAACACCAAGATACAGTCATCAACCAGCATTCTGTTGGTAGATGCTAACACACATCCAGTGATTAAGTCTGAAACTATGCAGAAAATGAATACTGCTCTCGAATGGAATCATCATTAACTTAAAAGTGCAATGAATGAAAAGAAGTGAATTGTTAAGTTTCTGGGTCGTGGTCTGCAGGTTTATGGGCTTGACGTTTCGTCTGCATCTGCGGTAGACATTCTCAAAAACGATGCGGCAATGGTAGAGGTGACCATTGCCGCATCGCCTTTCAAACGTCAGGCCCAAAAACCTACAGACCGCCGCTCAAAAAGTTCTTGGATGTATACATTTTGGTGAAACACTTCATTGAGGATTCGAGAATATCCAGAACTTTCGAGAAAAAATTTAATATGAATGACCGCCAAAATAGACCATTTTGTTGGGCACAATAACAGGTAATGATCACCGGTAAAATTATCTTCACCATTGCAGAAAGAAGTATTTCCGAAGCTCATGTCAATTCAACGTATTTTATGCATCAGACGACATGGTACAGTATATTTGCCATATATTAAATAGTATAAGCAGTACAATGACACAAAAATGATAGGTCTGACTCCTATCACTCAAGAATGGCGGTTGATATTCCGTTGAAAAGTTCAATATATGTTTTATTGTATTAATTTAGTTCAGCTATCGAACCATTTAGTATAAACATATACAACACTGTTCTAAAAAAAATATTTTTCAGACTTAAAAAAATATATTCGAGTTCTAAAAGAAAATTGTTCTAAAATTGTTCGTTTCCGTTAACCAGCTGACGAACGTCGACCCTCAGAATAAGAAACTTGTGCAAGCAATGGATCAACGAGGCCTTACCTTTTAACGTGCGATTACCCAGCAGAGTGGCCCGGCGGGGAATCGAACCCCGGTCTTCTGCTTTAAAGGCAAATATAATAAAATAAAATAAAACTAAAAATCCTTCATTTCATCCTTTTTTGGTCACAATTCTATCTTACTCTTCTAAACATAGTATATATAACATCACAATGTATAATATGTATAAATAAAACACACAAAACACAAAGCAATATTTATACATTACAGGACACACACTTTAAAAACACTTTCGGACCAACTACGAACCTCCCGTGCAATAAACTGAGTTCCCGGAGCAGGACGTTGTTTCCACGGGCCTCATCCGCTTCATCCTTGTGCGCACGCATACAGGCGAGAGAATCGCCTAAGAGAGCACACTCGCTGATGGTAACGGTAGCTCTCTGTTTTTCGGAGCAAGATTTGTGGTAATGTGGGATTTTCACGCCTCCTGCCCAAAGGCTTATGCGTGAGTGGTGAAATATGTCAGGCTGATAATTACGCTAAGATTTTCTCGAACGAAGTTGGGTAAGAGAGTTCTTGGGCTGGAAAAATTTCAAAAAACCAGCTACAGAGAATTGAATATTCTTGCTCAAGGCAAGAACGTGAAGTGGTTAGTTTCTCTCGTCAAAGATGTCCAGTGCCTCGTACAGTAGTCCCCCGTGTTCACGAGGTTGATTGTGGTGCCTTCTAACTCTAGTGATATCCCGAGTGAGAGGACTCTTCGGGAGGAGGAACTTATAAAATTACCGGTTCTATTATGGTTATGTCTCTGAGATCACCCAGTGAAATGTATCTATCACTATTTGTGAAGATACGGAGGACTTTATTCTGCAGCCTCTCCAGCCTCGACAGAGGAGTACTTTTGAGGCTGCAGAATACTGGACAAGCGTACAGCATCGCTGGTCTGATGACTAGCTTGTATAAGCTTGTATATCAGGAGTTTATTGTCCAGCTCACTTTAGAATTTCTGGCAATCAGAGGGTAGTTTCGCTTGATTGCGGCCCCCGCCCTCTGAATTGCCAGATTTAGATGTTTTCTGAAATTGAGACGCTTGTCCAGCATCACTGTAAGGTATTTCATGCTTTCTTGCTCATCCACGAGTCTGTCTCTGACTTTCAACTTCTCGAAGATTTTCACGTTAGTGAACTTCTTCGAAAAGTTGATCGTCTCCGTCTTAAGCGGATTTAGACCGATCTTGTTATTCTCTAGATACGGTATGACTAGCCTGTCCAAGTGGGTTTGAACTTGTTTGTTCGCAACCTCACTTGAGAACGAATGTGCATATATGGCGGTATCATCCGCATATATGGCCAGATTCGTCCTCTGGAACTTCAGGAAGTCATACGTATATAGTGAATACAAGTGTGGGGATAAGCAAGACCCCTGCGGAACACCTGCTTCCACTGGATGATCTAGAGAGACACTCTCGTTGATCCTTACCCGAATAGTTCTCTCACTCAGGTAATAGTCAATAAGTTTCACTATGTGTAAAGGCATGTTTGCTCTCCACATTTTATTGACCAAGCCTCCTGTCCAAACCTTGTCGAAGGCTTTCTCCATGTCAAGCAGGACCATGACAGTGTTTTGCTTTTAATGAAATGCTTCCTTGATTCCATGAACAATTCGGACCACCTGAGAGGTCGTGTTACGCCCTGTTCTTCCGGTGAGTACGGGAAAGACGGGCTGCCCGGTGGGGTGATGTGCCTCCTTTTCAATAGGGGCTCTCTAGATGTTTGGTTGGTTCGTTCTTGTTGCGAACGAATATTTTTCTTCCTTTCTTCCCATATGTTATTTTGTGGTGGAGGAGCCGGTTTTTATGTTTTTTGGGGTTTCCTGCGCCTCTTTTCTATCCTCTATGGCTTCCACCCTTTTAATATAAATAGGGCAGGTAGAGGAGCTCGAGGGGTGACTCCCATTACAATTACAGCAGGTTGACGGTTTCCAAATTGATTTTCTGCAGTCTCTTGTCCAATGCAACCCTGCACATTTCATGTATCGCACTGTGCGGTTGCAGTTGGACGTGGCATGTCCCCAGGCCTGGCATCTGTGACACTGTGTTATTTTTCTGTCATTCTTCCTTCTTTCCCAGACAATTCTTGTGTGTAAAATGTTTGTGACGTGTTTCCTTAAGTAACTTAGGGTGACATTATTATCTGTAATTACCATATATAGTGGCCTTCCCTTCGTTTTCATTCTATACACGTTTTTTGTTTTGACTTCATGTTTCTGTTCGAGTTCTTCTATTATATCAAGTGGTTCAGGTTCTGAATCCAACCCTCTGACCACGTAAGCATGGGTTTTTCCCCCGGGAGGGTGAAAGTGTGAAATTCAGCTCCCAGATGTTTCAGATATGCAAGTTAAAAACTCGTGGTCGCTAGTAGTTTTGGTAAAAAATTGGTTGGTATCCAGTATAGAGGATACTGTATTTCGAAACTTTTCTCCAGGTTTCCTCTTTTTAAGTTTTCCATGTCGTTTTTATCAATTTTTATCGTCCCTTGGATTACGATTGGTGGAAGTGATTTTTTATTTGTTTTATTCGTGTTGGATTTCGAGTTTGTCTTAATTTGGTTTGGCTGATCGTCCTCTAAAATCCTTGGGCTAGACTCGAATTCGATGTTTTTCTTGTTTAGACTTTCAAATCTGTTTTTAGTGGTTGCCTTTACCGGTTCTTGGATTTGCAGTTTTTTCAGGCAAATGTGCTAACCTCTACACTACTGATACGTACATCCAGTATCATCAAAATTTTTCTAAATCGTCAACAAAAAAACTATATTACTCAAAAATATTCGTGAAAAACTGAACTCTCCAACTGAGATTCTGAAAATGATAAATTCGTCGATATTTAAAACGTTCAAAATGAACATTTCTCCATAATTTCTCTTCGTACTCTTCTTGGGTTTTTAATACTTAGTGTGGAATCAGTGTCCTGCTTCTGGGGAGGGAGGTGTGGAATTCTGAATCACTTTAGGGCAACGTGTAGGGTAGGAAAGGTTTTTGGGTTCTGGAAAATAAAAATAAGGAATGTTCTGGTAGAAAACTCAGTGATTGAATGACATAGGGCCTGTAAAAATTGATCGCCTTGAAGTGTGAAAAATGGCAGATATGGTAGACCTATTCTCAGACCAGTCCAAGTTCTCTTGGTACCAAAATATTGTGGTTTCAAAAAAAAAATTAAGAATTTGAAGTTAACAGTTGGGTTGAAATGAATATTTTTTCCTTAGCATCATTTAACGACATGTTTAATGAAAGGTTAGGATATTCCAGGTTAATTTTTGGAACATGGAGGTTTCGAAGTCAAGCCCTCAGGAATATAAAAGCTCTGTTGTACCTTCATCAGTCTTGAAATCTTGTATAGATGAAGTTTGGTCAGAAGAATTGACGTTCTGAGAAATGTTATGAAGTGTGAGAATTTTTTCACCAATCAATGAAGATTTGTTTACGGCTATTGGTAGATTCAAAGATGAATGCGAAATTGTATTGAATGAAAATGCAGAGCCAATTGTTAGGCCTCCTAAACGTCTTTCAATGAAAAGTTATAAACTACTCTAGATGATCTTGAAAAAAAGAGTATCATTCAAGAAGTTTGAGGTAGTGTCAACTGGGTCAGTAATTTGATAATTCTGGAACAACCTAATGGAACCTATTGAAAAAGTATTACTTGATATCAGAGATTGAAGAAATATGCGCTCAGCTCACTGGTAGAAAATCTTTAGTATTGGATTGATAGGATGGTTTTTATCGAGTAGAATGAAATGTAAAATCCACTGATCTACGTGTATTCAGTTCGACATTTGGATATTATGATTCCTAGAGGCTTCTATTTGGATTGGTTAGAATGTTATGAAGTTCAATCCGAATAAGTTGTTTCAATTCGGAGTTCAGGGAGTCAGGTATAACAGAATTAGATACATTCAACACCTCTCGATTGTGACACTAGAAAAATAGTATTCGATACACACTATATCCAGTGATATTATATTATTTGTTTTCAATATTTTCTTGGTGGACAGAGAAATAGTGGAAAATGAAAGATGAGCAACAAATCGTATATATAGTGTACGCTGACCAGACAAATACTCATATCGAATGGAGTTTTTTGATACCGAGTATTAAATATCAATAGTGACAAAGAGAATGCATACCCAATAATAATTCTTAATCTAATTGAACCGGTGAGGCAAACAGATCCATGAAAATGTCTTGATATTCGATATGATGTAGATTCCCATGCACTAATCGAATGTCTATCGCTACAGACTACAAAAATTGACAATTTCTAGGACATGGCCCCATCAATATCCGATTTTTTTTAGTTTCTCTATTGTGGCCCATAATCGCTTAGTTCTTATACTCCACAATAACGGAATTCTATCGATTTCTGCGCAGGAATCGACTGAAAAATGATTGTTTCTCCGTTTCAGATATACTCACTTGGGGAAATTATCAAACACTGCTCGTCACTGACGATGTAGTTGGGCTATTATTTTCAACTTTTAAGTTTTCGTATTCGTAGAAAAAAACCCTTTAATTTCTCTTGTTATTACAAATATACTTATATCTAACACAATTCGATTTTGGCGTTTGAAAAAATAATATTCGTTTCAGACGATATTAAAAAATCTGATTCATTAATTTTTGTTGTTGTCCTGTTATCCTGTCCTCTAGAGGAATAGTGAAAAAATTGACATCTATAAAATCGTAATCATAATGCATGCTGACTAGATTTTTTCATACCGAATGTTAAATATCAATAGTAACAAGAAAATACATACCCAAAAAGCATTTATAGTTTTCAAGTGAACCGTTAAGGCGAACGGGTCCATGGAAATGTCTGAATTCTCCTTTTGTTATAGGCAATAGCTTATTCAGTTGAACAATTTATGAGTTAAAGGTAAATAGTAATTGACATTTCATGAGGAAAATCTTTGATTTTGATAATGGACAATTGAAAAACTGTGTTCACTTCATGGAATATATTAATTCTTCACTGAAATTTTGAAGATTCGAGGTCTTTGCAAATTTTATAATATGTCTTTGGCAATTGACCGCGAATCTGGAGAAACGAAACGTGACTTTCTGGCTGAACAGCATATCACTTGACTCATAGCTCAATGAGTTGAATATTCGAAAATGATTTCAATGGTTCATTTGACAAAACTTATTTGACTTTGCGTGAGCTTGCCGAGAGATCTTTTTTTCTGAAATTCTCCACAAATCAATCATCGTGAAACAGATCAAGAAGTTACCATGTACGCACTGGAGCTACAGAGAAAAAAAATTCGCATCAGTGAGTCGGTTCGTCAACTCCAATCCTAGCAATAATGTTCAGCCAATTGTAGGAGCAAAATCTTGAGGTTGGATAAATATTCTTGAGAAGGATTGCCAATTTTTGAATATCTGCTAAAACCCAAACCATACATGAATGACTAGAATTCTCTAGTCTCTTTTCCTATTTTTAGATAGGTTAGGTTAGATTAGGTTAAGTCATTGTGGGATAATCAAAATGACGATAAGAGCCAGGAAAATCTGCTACTGATCATCCACCATATTGGAGATTAAGTCGCAAAGTGAAGAATTGGAAAAGAAACCGACCTAATAATCTGTACCAAATAAACCATTCCCAAAACTTGTTGCTGATATTCGTGAATTTGAAAAGTTGAATTTGCAGAATGTGCCAAAACTATCTTGAGAAAAAAATGTGATTCAGCACATTGAAGCTATTGGATTTTCACCTGTACAATTGAGTGTAAATAGAAGTTCAAAAACAAAAATTCCCGTTAATGACAATTCGCTGCAACAAAATGTGTGTCTTCAGATGATTTTCATACACGACTAGTTGACTAGTTGAAAACCAGTTAACTGAAATATTGCGCGTTCACACATAGTGTAAGACAATGATGGAACTGTGGGAGAAACAGTATACATTTGCGTGTTTTGAAATTTGATGTCTCAACTGATAAACACAGACAAACAAGTTTGTTATCATCACTTAGTTCTGATATAAAGCAGCGAGTTCATAGAAGTAAACGTAAATTCGAAGACTTCATTATGAAATACCATAGAGCTTTGTTTCAAGTATAATGGAAAAGTGTGTTAGTATTATTTGAAATATTGTTACCCTGTATGTTGAAAGGAGTTACTGTGAGGTTTGATAGATGTCAGATTGTTAGATGATTGAAAAACATAAACAACTGATTCAAATAATATACAACAGTCAACCCACCACAATCTGAACAAATAAAAATTTATATTGGAACTTAGATTGTCAGATTTTGATCTACCTCGTAAACTGTTTCTTCTGAATGAAAAACGTCCTATCAAAAAATGAAATTGGAACCTTCGGTCTAAACTTTTTGTAGAGATCAATTACCCTAATACCAAATTGATATTATTTGCAATCGACGCACGTTTCGCTAACAAGATTAGCACCTTCAGGGAGAAAAAATTGATACTAAATTTTTCTTCAAAGAAAGATGAGTACGACAATGAAAAGTAGGTGATTGGATACGTGGCTATAATGGATGGTTTTGACCCAAAGATAGTTGATAAGATAATTAGAGAAGCTAAATTCAGGAACACATTTCGTATATAGCTTCGACTTTTCGATAAGATTAGAGTAGTTAAGAGTTTATAGTCATCCCGTATGGTCTTGAACATATATTCGTTAAAGTAAATATGCAAGTAACATATAGAACTACTTATAAAATACAACAGCTCCTTGGTTATCCAGAAGATAAATTAGAAAACACAGAAAAGTCGAGAGTTGACAAAATCAGTTGTCAAGATTCCAACATAAAATACATTGGCCAGAACCTACAAGATATTACAACACGTTTCAAGGTTCATTTTGCACACATGAGACACGAAGGGTAGAAAAATCCAATGTCTCCCAGCATGCTCCGGACGATGATCATAAAATTAGTGAAAGCAATCTGAAACTGATCAGGCATGTGCATGACACAGGGTCACTTGATGCTTTTGAGAGTATAGAAATGTAAGAATAGCACGAATGGTGACAAAGGGTCTATCTCTTTCAGCCCGCTTATTAGTTTATCGTTGGAAAATCGATCAGGAATATCAAGTAGTAAGAGTCGAAGTCATATTGGATCAAAATAAATGCAGGTAGTGGCTACACTACCTGAAAATTGTTGAGTATATAAATAGCTAACCCTAGTCTTCAGATTCACTATGAATTTTCTTCTCCTGAAAATGCCAACCTTCTCAGTGAAACGCGCGTCGAGTGCAAATAATATCAGTTTGTTATTGCTTAATCTCTTCAAATAGTATTACTTCAATTAGTCAACAACTTCTTGTATAACTAAAATTTATCTAACAAAGAAATACAACAACTGATAATAATGGAAATACTAATCGTTATAACATTTCGGATCGGAGATCTTTGACACATTTTCGATAATGAACCTAGAAGAGGAATAGTTGTGAACATGTTTGGAAAAAGGAACCATAATTATTAGCTGTATTCCTTCAATAGGCAAATATAAGTTATACAAGGAGTTGCAGACTAATAGGATGTACTTCATTCAGAAGGAACTGTTTTTAAATGACACATCAACTTTAGAGGGGGGATTAGAATTCTACCCTTCTGCACTTGTATAAATCCAAATTGTTAAGTCTCATTCATTCAGATCGTGGTAGGTTGACGACTCAAAAAAATAGCGAAGAAAAAATTCATCCATTACAAAATGATGACTTTCAAACGGTACAATAATATATTTTTCGAGCAATATTTTACTTTGTATACTGTGAGTGTACTGATTCTGACAAGATTTTGTAGAGAGAAAATTTTGACAGCCGTAAGTCTTCTTATGTCTTTCTGGAAGACACCTCAATTTGGCAATGTGTAAGGTGATGACCAGAATTCACTTCCCAAGTTTAAGTGAAAAATATTTTCCAGAAGTCATCAAAAAAGAAAAGTTGCCCGACAATACTTTTTGGTAGTGCTAGTTTTGTACTGTAACTCGCGACTTGTGGGTTGGCGACAGACAGCAATTTTATTAGGAGAATGAAAGAATTGAATGAAAATTTCAATTCCACCATTGTCTGACGTTTAGTATCATTTTAAGTGCATCACTTGATCGACATTGTATTCCGACAGTATTTTTTTTAGATATTTGGTTTCAGTTCCTGTATCATATCGGAATTCATGATTTCCATGGCCGTCAATTGCGTTTCCAATACCGGATATTTCAGTCGGAGCATCGCGAAAGATTCCTCGGAATTGCCTAGGGTTTTATATCGGAATGTCATGGTATCCATGCAAATGAAAAGGAGAACCCAGTATTTTCAGCCAAATATAACCAGTTTGATAATCAGAGTGATGGAATCCAAGAAGTATACAAAATGAAATTTTTTATCGTATTGTTTATCATATCGCTTTTCATTGTTTGCTGAAAGAAAGGTTTCTCTGTGGAATTCTGAAACAAAAATATTTTCAGGTTGCAATGATTCTTGAAGTGCCTAGGAATGCTGATATTCTACATATTTGGTTTTGCAGTCATAGAAATGAGTTGGTCGGATATGACTTCATGAACAGATTCCTCACTTGCTTTGGAAAGAGCTTATGGGGAATTAAATGAAGCTGAAAAATCCGTCGAAAAAAATTTCGTAAATTGATGATTATGATAATAATAATAATAATGTTTATTGGCCAAGCTAGTTACGGATAAGTACATATATGACAAAATGATTATCCTGATTAAAAAAATATAAAAGCTCCTGTTTCACATCAATGATAAAGAAATGTATGAAAACAAAAAAAAATAGTAAAACCTTTTAACCGTACTTAATGACGAATTCAACTGTCTCTTCGTTAGAAAAACCCTTCCGAGTAAAACTAATTACCTCAGTTATCGTTCAACCAAGACACACAAAAACTGAAAAGGAATTCATTAAGCTTGTTAAACATCACAAATAATTGAACGAGTTGGGTGAGTTCTGTTTGCTGGAATGCGACAAATTCCACCATGAGGGTGTTGAAAAGAATGTGCCATTTGAAAGACTAGTTATATATTTTTTTGTTTGATATTCATCAGAGAAACGCATTCTCAGAAAGAAATGATTGCTTTCGATTTTCCTCTAGGATGGATTCCCTTTTATCTGAAAGGAAGGATTATTTGTGAAGAATATTTACATTTAAATATATATTAATTTCGACAGTGGACAGAGTATCTGAAATAGTGACCAAAATTTGAATAGGATTGTCGATTCTTCTCAGTTTGTTGTGGGAATAGGCTCGTTAAGCACTATCGAATTGAAACAATTTTTTTTTTACTTACGTATTTCGGTCTCCTGAACAATAATTGATGGCGAACATGCAGCTCCAAATATCATAGCACGCAATTGATGAACATCTGGTTTTTTCTCTATGTCTGTGGTTTGTTGGGGTAAATGACTCCGAACTGGGGCAAATACCATACTAGGCCATTATTTTCCACATTATCGGTAGCAGTTTTCTCCTCGTAGTTTTTTCTAAGGTAACTTCCTATCTTCCCACAATATTCTTTGGTTTGGCTTTTTTGACCATTTCGAAAAAATTCTGATCTAGACAATGATATATCGAGCATAGGTATTCCACGTCAAGATTTTGAGTAGGCCGAATTAAATTTATGATTGTTTTGGCATTTTTAAAACGAAAATTGGTCTGCTATCTTCAGCTGCAGAAATGTCAGAATTAACTAGTTTCGAAGCCTCTTCTACCTAGGATATTTTATTGGCATCGTGGGTCCAACCAATTACATTTCATCAGATACATCAGTATCAATCAGCGTGATTGTAGATCATCCAAGAGAGCGAAAAGCTCCATCCATCCCTTCTCGCCATATATTCGAACTTTCGCTATTTCCAGAAAGGATGTCATTTTATTTCCTAGGAAGCATGATATTTGATTTTCCACTTCTTGCTGATCATAACCCGATCAAGTCCTCATATCTGTTTCTTCCGCGTTCCTTTTTTCTTCCCTCTCAATTTCCATTCATTTACGATAAAGAAGTCTATTGTGCTTTCCTCAACACGATACAATATGGCAAAATATCTTGATGTAACATTTTTCTGCAGAATGTCCGGTTTTGGGGCATCTTTAACACATTCTGTTTTCTTCCACGAATTTTCTTCTTTTGTCGACAGTCATGGTCAAGAACGTTTTGCATCCAGATATTTTGCGGCAGTGTTCATTGAATAATTTGGAGGAAAAAAAAGCCTTTGTAGCCTATATTATGGCCTGGAACATTCACTGACATCAGAATATTACCTTCGGTTTTCAGCCAATCACTGAAATGTTCAAGTGTTGCAGAATACCCGTTGGTAACTGTTTTACTTTTGTTTCAGCCCATATGCTCTGGATGTTTCGAGGCAGTTTTCTTTCAGTTTTCTCAAAAGATCTGCATTATCTAAATATTTCTGGCATCTAATTTCTTCATTGATGATACCATATTGAAAACAATTATTGAAAATTGAGTGAAACTTTTACGGAATCTTTCTTCAACAATGAATAGTCCTTTACTTTTTCAATTTGACTCATTATAATCCAGACCTCTCGCCCAAAAACATTTTCAAGGTTTTGTACTGCTGCCAGATCTCACAAATACTTGACCCTTTGAATGAGAGGCACGGGAGTTTTTTTTTGTAATCTTGAATTTTTTCGCTTCTTCCTCCCCTAGATTCGTTCTCTCAACTTCAATCACATCCTTATTAGGAACATCAAAGAGAAATCTCCCAGGAGGTATCAAAATTACTTCTTGAACTCTTGCGTAGAAGTCCTGTTGACTCGAAATGTAATTATTTGAGTTGAAATGATTTTGAATCAGAGTATCCTTTCCTGATGATCTGGCTGTCATGAGATGAAAACCTCAAAGCTTGGTCCAAACAGGCCGAAGTTTATGGAACGTTCCGCCAGGGATAAATTTCGTCCATCTAGTTTGATGATAATGTTTTTCTCACATCTTTTTCTCCAAGCTGTACAACCAAATAGCATCAAAATAGTTTTCAGAGAATTCATAGTGAGATAATATTTCTTCGACATGATGAAAAAAAAGGTTGAAACTTCATTGATTTCTTGACACGATTGTTTTCAATTTGGGTATCATCAGCTCAGCTGTGGGTGGACTTATGTTGTATTCACTTCGGAAACATATGTGTAAATGAAAACAGGACCGAGAATTGATCCCTGGGATCGCTCTGTGGAAATACAAACAGAATCTGATGTTTCATTATTCAATATGACATGTTGCGTTCTACTAGTTGAATAATTATTGAAAATCTCAATAGAATTGGAGGATTATCCGAGGTATTCCAATGAGGCCATCATCACTACGCCTCCCTCATAACCAGAACGATCTTTTCAAGCAGTCGATTCGTTGAATATCTTTTGTTATTACGTCATACATACGAATTCTTTTTGTTTGAATTCAGCAAAAACGTCGACAATCGAACGAGTGTTGATACAACAAATATAGAAAGACATGACTGATATATTCGTAATAAGTAATGAGAATTATTTCATTTCTGTAGCAATAGAAAGTTCAAAATAAAGATATTCAAGAATTTACAGGATGAAACAACGAAAACTGTACTACTTTTTCCTGAGTGTAATACTAGATTTTTCTACTGCATAGTCAGGATATGAAATTTATTTTCTTCTCTAGTTGTTTCCATTGTTGCGCTGTTGGCACCCAAGTTAGTCCTTGAATTAGATTTGGGTTGTTTCGGCGTGTAATTGTTACAACTGAGTTCATTTTGGTAGAGGTTCAACCTCAACTCTTTTTCAATATTCGATCTTCGAAAGTTTTTATTTTGTTGTCGTTGGAAAAAAAATGAGGTATTGACGTCTTGGAAGTCCATTTTGACTTTGAGTAGGTCACTGTTCTCTAGCTATTGAGATATATCATCCGATTGGAGGTCAAAGTGAAGATATTGTTTCTTTCAACTTGGTTGTCCAACTCTTCTAATATAGTTTTGAGATGTGTTTTCTCGTTTCCGAGTATTGCAATTCTATTATTAGCTTTGACACTTCCGCTTGTATTTCTGAGTCGTCTTCAGCAATTCGTCCAAATCCACTAGTGTTATATCGCTAGGTTAAAAGTACTGATATTTGTATACATCTCCAATGGTTTTTGTTAGATCTTTTTCTTTCAATGCAGTAATACCGGAAGTTGTTGGTTCAGAGTTGTATAGATCAATTTCATCAATGATGCAAGACAGATTCAGTTGATCGCCTGGTAATGAGTCACATGCAGCAATTGAGATATAATAATTACAAAAAATTCGTGAGTAAAGATTCAACCTGTCGATCAGAAATTAAATAGGTTGCTATAGGATTTTGATGGTTCGAACAATATCAATGCTAGAATACACTAATTAGTATATTAAAGAAGCACAATCTCAAATATTTTTATAACTTCAAATACCTATCTCTTTATTACTATCGATAGTTTCAAATATTTTTATAACTTCAAATACCTATCTCTTTATTACTATCGATAGTTTTTCATTAAAAATAAGCAATCATACTGAACAAATTTTGGGAAGTTGTGAATTAATGTTTTCTTCATGAATGTTTATAGCATTTTCACTTAGGAAGCCAAAATATGAGAATATCTAGGAGGTTTGAAAAAAATACATTCAATAGGAACTCACAACGTTTTACGATCCCAATGCATGTACAGCTTATCCAATCCATCCTAACACAATCTCAGCTACTTTTTCAGTTACACACTGGTAGTGCAGACCATGACGATAAAAAAAACACCTACTAGAAATAATTTTCAACACAGTGAACACATTTAATAGGTGTTTTTTCATCTCATCATACTTCAGAGAGATAGCTGTGCATATTTGTCATTAGTTCTGTGCCAAGATGGATTGAATAAGCTGAATATGTATATTGAACTGAATTTACAAAAATGTATTCTTCTTTGCACACATGAACATTCTGAATTCCCGTTCAATTCTCATAAAAACACTATTTGTCGACCATAAAATAAATGACCTAGGCCTATGCCCTCCATAACTGCTCTCTGATGGCAGTAAATTCTGTTGACTGCGTTTGCTTCCTCTACAACATCCTTATCATTTCTACCACCGATCGAATACTGAAATTTATGTTTGGACAATTGTTTCTCAACAAACTTCGCGCCAAGATTTTCAGCAGATTTGTGATTTACCGCTTATCAGTAGTTTCAAATATCAAAACGTTCTTTCAAACACTCAGAACTGATCTTTCTGCAGGAATTATCACCACACTAGAAATTTCAGAATCAATATGGGTAGTTGAAGAAATCTTTTTTGTAGGGATGAGAGACAAATTAATTGATCACTCAAGATAACAATACTTCTGCTCTGATTGTCCTACCTCAATTATCCTTTACAGAATCATAATTGGTAAAATCGGAAACTTCTGGAAATGAAAACTCTTCGAAGAGATTAGTGACCCTAACACCAAATTTATATTACTCGCACTCAATGGTAGCATCTCTAGGAGATGAAATTAGTTTCACTTGCCTCTACTCCACAAGAGTTTCGCTAAGTTAACATCTTAGGGAGGAGAGATAGATTTTTTCCTGAATATGTTATTTCTATACGTCGACTACGAGTGATATCACTTTGGTATTAGGGAGATTGATCTTCCATTGATTTGAAATTTTTCGAACAGAAAAATCAATGAAAAACCCTCAAAAATTCATAATCATCAATTTTTTTTCAATATTGATTATGGATATTCATTGACCGAACAGTCAAGCTACGGGATAACTTTAACATTGACGTTCGTCAGCTGTTTAACGGAACGAACAATTTTAGAACAACAACAACTGGGTATAGTATTTTCCGATGATTACAATCTTCAAAAATGCAACTGGAACATATATTGACAATTCATTTTCTCTTCTTGTGATGAAGAAAAGCATTATGGAAGAAGTTTGAAGACCGCAACCCCTCTTTTCAACTCACTATAATGATTCAATTCGGATTTGAGAAGAAGTCACAATTTCAGTAATATTTTCAAATACTTAGCAGCGGTTTTTTTTCCAAACAAATGAAGAGAGCAACTGAAAACGGATTCATGGGTTCGCTGCAATAACCAGTATTCAAAAGAGTATTGCACATTAATAGAATAATTTAAAGTCCCAAATGGTCACTTGAAGGTAGTAAGATGAAAAAAGCTTATGTAATATCATTCAGTTGTTTATTGGCCCTCATCGGTTTTATTAGTTTTTCCGGAAATTCTAGCGGATAGATTCTCCCAGTTGAATGAATTCATGGAAATATAATTGAATATTATAATAGTTGGAAAATCTCTGGTGAAGAATTGAGTCACACCGCAAATTTTGGTGGAGACCGAATGTATTTGTTGCCCTAGTGAAAAATAGTATAGCATCTACTCAATCTGCTACATAATCAGAGAAATAGGTCACTGCTTCAAAAACCATGCTATTTCCAATATGATGGTATTCCTACAAATCTACGACTACAAATCTAATTGAAGTGGCATTATACCTAAAGAAATAGGAAAGTAAGTTCCATCATGGCTCAGAACGAACACTCCAGTCTTTGGAAAGTCAATTCAGTATTCCATGTGTTTTTGAACTCAGTTAAGAAGTCACCGTGTCCACAAGTTATTCAGATTCGGTCTGTAAGAGCGGTCATCGTCATACAGACGATCGCAAACGGCAGAAAGAGCGATAATTTTACGACGGCGTGATTCGTGGCAGTGCAATTTCGAACACACGAGAACGGTCCCGAGTGCGATTCGAATCTCAACTGCGGCGGTCCGAGGTCACAAACGGCTTTGCCAGCAGTCTGCAAGCTGAGGGCTGCAAATCGATACCTCCAACTGCGCCTGCTCCAAACTTCTTGCCTTCTATTTTTGCAGGTCCACAATCGGACACTTACAATAGCCATCGGTGCGTTTTAATTGATGATTGATTCTATTGATGGATTTGTTGATGAATTCCCCATTGGTCAGGTGTTTTTCAGAGTAACGCGAACAGGGATTGTGATCTCTAACAGATGTAGCATCATCCCTGACTGGAGTTCAGATGGATGGGAAATTAGATAGTACTGTCGCTGGATAGTCATGTTATGGTTGAAAAAATATTGTTAGGAAAAAGCCTGGGATAATGGAGGATGAAATCAATGAGAAAATGAATAGTTGTCATTTGACTGATATTTCAATATTCATTACGAAAATTCAAGTTTTCACCTTCGTCATAGTACAGAAGGAAGAGAGAGAAACGATCATAGAAATTAAATCGAAAACAAGTTGTGGAGATGAAAATCCATGTGACTGTCAGGCTTCACAAACCTCAATTTATTACTGGTGGTGATGGTAGAAATTCTTTTTCAATTTAATTTTCCTTTCTGGATTTCAACTAGTGACCTACATGACAAATCTCAATCAACTAAGGCTGGATTCAGACAGATCCGAAATCTGATCGTACGACGATCCGATAGCTTTCTGATTGGTCTGAATTTGAATTTAGAACAATCAGAAAGCTATCGCATCGTCGTGCGATCAAATTTCGGATCTGTCTGAATCCAGCCTAAGTCCTTTGCCAACTAGATATTCACCTTTTGGAATTCAATCAAATTATACAGAATGTGTCGAAAAATAATCCACATATGTGTATAGAAAACTATCGTTTTATATAGGTTATAATCATATCAAGAGGGAGGTGTTGTTTCCAAAATCGAATAGCTCAAATTGCACACAATATACCCACTATGGATATTCAATTTATATCCAAATATCTTCCGTGCACACATGAAATATCTGATAATAATACAGCACATTAGGGAGAGCCAGTTGATGTCCACTGTATATTCAACGAACGGACCGGATCATGCACGTTTACTATCGGTTGAACACTAGTGTGGTCACAAAGGTTGATCGAAAAAAAAACAGTATTGGAATTTTGTTCGAGGGGACCCTCCAAAAGCTGCCAATTGGCTAAGAAATGAGATGTTGAAGTTTCAGCTCGATTGGATTAGGTGAACCCGTGTCCCATCGAGGTTGAAGTTTCAACTGTTCATGAAAATGTTTTCTCTTTCAAAACACAACTAACAATATTGCAAGATTTGATATCATCTGCTGTCCATTTCCCCAACTGCCCCCCACTGTTCATCTGCTGAAAATATTTTGCCTGAGTAATTCCCGTACCATTTTCAAGTTGAGGAATTCCTATCAACTGTTCTTAATCCCCCCAAGTAATCAAAACCACCACCTTCCATACATTTCCTTTACTCAATATCTGGAAGTAATTATCCGTCTCAGTGCACAACAGCACCTTCTAAATCGAAATTTTTGAATATATGCCTGATATACTGAATATGTGATGAATCCGATGGACTGCCAGATTCAGTTGGACTCTGTATCAGTATTTATCGATAGCTACAGTTGATGTGAAAAATCTCTCAGTGAAAATCTGCAAACTTGTATAAAATCTCCACTCTCCAAAATGAGTCGATCAAATATGAATGTATCTTATGGAAATTTACAATTTGTATATTTTTCGTTCATGAAATGTTTCGTCAAAATTAATTTCAAAAAATTTATAGCCAATTTTTCATGAAATATTAAAAAAGATGTTCTTTTTTCAAGTGCTACTAGTGACTGGATTGAACGCTACGAATTGTTATAATGTATATCATCCTCGTTGAAATTATGAGATAATATCACCAGGGACAACTGGATTTTCTCTCCTTTTTTTTCCGGGAGCCTGAAAATATTTATTTTGAATACCACACTATTTTCCACACATATTATTTTTTCCATATAGATTATGAGAAAACTTAATGAAACGTGAAAAATACTAAACTTTCACCCTTAGAAGTGGAAAAAGGGAAAGGGGAAAAAATTTACAAGTAACACATGGCACGTTCTCGTGCGCGTATATCAGCTCTCTGTGAAAATTGATAAAATCAGTCATTAGCCTATAGTTAACGTAGAAAATCTCTAAGTGAAAATTTTTATCTGGCGCATGACAGTTTTCGTCATCTCCCAATCAAAAAATCAATTCCAATTTTCCGTACCCACCTTAAGTTGGCATAGTGGCCCAAATACAGCTGACGTTGTTCTCGGTTCTTCTGTCTGAGTTTCTTCGAATCATGATAACCATTTCAGTAAGTTACTTCTCGTGTGTTCCACTGACGTGCTTCTTGGCGATTGCATTAATAATTTCAAACAATCTGTCCGAGTTTTAATGTGTGTTGTTTCAAATTTCGAAAGAGTAATATTACATAATTTAAATAACATGATAAATATCAGTTCAAATGTTCCCTTGGAAGTTGTTTTTCTGTTTCCATATAAAACCTCGCGTTAATAAGTATACTTTTTTTTTGTGAGTCCTGTATCATCATGTTTTGTGGTTGAAACTTCTTGGTATTATGTCAACATGGTTTATTTTTCTATTTTTCTCCTCAGGACTTCACTGAAAAATAATTTACATAGGTGATATAGCAATAACATTCTTGAAGATGTTGGCAAAACGTTGATGTATATATATATATATATATATATATATATATATATATATATATATATATATATATATATATATATATATATATATATATATATATATATATATATATATATATATATATATATAGGCTCAACTACTTGCCCATTGAATGGAAAGAGCTCAAGAGTTGAACACGAATCAAAGGTATTTTCTGGCGTTTGATCTCATTTGAGCATGTATTCAAAAACAATGTGGTTAAAACTTTTTGGTATTATGTCAACATGGTTTATTTTTCTCCTCAGGACTTCACTGAAAAATAATTTACATAGGTGATATAGCAATAACATTCTTGAAGATGTTGGCAAAACGTTGATGTATATATATATTTATATATATAGGCTCAACTACTTGCCCATTGAATGGAAAAAGCTCAAGAGTTGAACACGAATCAAAGGTATTTTCTGGCGTTTGATCTCATTTGAGCATGTATTCAAAAACAATTCGACGTGACGTCAATAACAACAGAAGTCGCAACAGTTGCATCAGTTTGTGTCAAATACAGAAAAAAAATGAATAAAAAATAATAACTCGCGATTAAATAATATCAAAGTTAACATTTTTTTCAAATAAACAGAAAGAGAATGAAATGTGCCCACCCTACCTCCTGAACAACTAGCACAAAACACACATAAGCTTGAAGAGTGAATGAATACGTTTTTTGTTGCAATCTTTTTTACGTTTTGGTTTTGAATCATAGTTGATGTGACACTGCCAGAATGAATGTATTTGAATCTCAGACAGATACGTTTCGACTACAAAAGCGCCAGAAAACGCCCGTGAAAATTTAAATGAAAGAATCAGTTTGATGTGACGTCATTTTTTTTATTTTCAGTAAATTTGATGAACTTTCAAATTGATTGTGGTCACACGACTTGATCAAAATCAACTACTATTGACTGTTCTATGATCATTCATACGTTCGAAACTTGACTAGTTTTTGTTCTGTGTACTAATTTCCATCAAACATTTGAAATGACGTCATCAATGACGTCACGTCAAACTGATTTGATCAAATTGTTTGACCGTGAGACACGGGCTTTAGAATTACCAGAACGCATTCAACTCGTATAACCTATTTGCAAGGTCTAGCTTACATCGATCAGTGGAAATCGCCCATTTATGGTCTTAGTTAGTTTTGTGTAACTACAGAATTCTGCGGCCACTTCATCAGAGAAACCACAGAAACTTAGCCCTGTTTATGATATAAACAGAAGTTCCGAATAAAGTCATATTTGTCAAAGCAAATAGGGTATTACAGCCGGTTTGGGGCATTCCCCACCACTTAGTCATTTGATAAAACTTGATTCGGCATTATTTGTGTGTGTATGTGACGTCATTGGAATTTTCTCAGTTGTCTCATTCCTTTGTTGAGTGTGTGATCGTACGAGACGTAATTGGAAATCATTTTTCCGAAGGAGAAACTTTCTTGTGACGTCATAAGAATATTGAAGCTTTGTTGTTTGATGAAAGTCTGACTTTGAGATGTAAAATATAGATTGCATAAGCAGTAATGGTAGCATTTATACTTCCTAAGAATTGCAAAATTTTTATAGAAATCACGTCTGCATGCCTCAAAGATTCAGCGTCAACTGATGAGCAGTCTTCGCTATTAACAACTCATCAAATCGATGTGGAGGAGGTGGTGATGATGGAGGAATGGTAGATGGCACCCCACAAGCTAAGGAGAAATTCAGGAAATGAGATTACTAGTTAGTTCCAACTTCATGTTTAACACTTTGGAGGACTTGGCTGCTCACTTTACTGATCAATGTGTCGAAATGCGTCAGCATTTTCACAAGTTTAAAAATTCAATTTGATGGGTAAGAATTTCCTATATCGTTGTTGATTACCCATCATCTCCAACTGAAAATCTGTTCTGTGACAAAATCAATAGTGAAGATAATCAGATAATGGTTACCGTAGGGCACAAGTGTGAGGCGATTGTTCGAGTGTCAGAGTTTGGTTGGATATTCTGATTTGTATTTGGAGTCTGACATGCTACTCACTGACAAAATGGTTAAGGCTTTCGCGGCCGAGGTTATTAGTATAACTACTGCTCTTCGGGCTTGAAGGCCGTCGTTCTTTGGAATTTCTTCCTGACGTTTCGCTAGCGCGAGGTCAGGAAGAAATTCCAAAGAACGACGGCCTTCAAGCCCGAAGAGCAGTAGTTATACTAATGCTACTCACTATTATATAACATTCTTTGAATACCTATTTCGAAATATATAGGATTTCCCAGAATTTTCTGAACAAGCGACATCTCCAGTTGGAATTTAATCAAAAAATAATTTTCTCGAAAATCAAATTGCCTCCAATATAATGCACTCAAAATGATCTGTTCATCTCCATACCCCTAAAAATTCACCCCAACCCCAATTTTTTCAAATGGCACAATCCAATTTTTTCGCAGAAATATAATCGTTACATCATTGTTTATATGGCGAAAAACTTATTTTAATTATTTATTACTTGCTTATTGTTGAGTCGGTATTCGTAGCTAGTTGCACTTTTTGTTTGTAGGAAGAATGGTCTTCAGGAGACGCCTTATGAAAATTGTTCTTGTTGATAACCCTTATGATTTCGCTACAGGGTTAGTATCTGAATAAACAGCATAAACAGATCATTTTGAGTACGGTATATGGAAGATAATTCGATGTTCGAAAAATTATTTTTTGATTTCTTTTCCACCTCTCCCAGTAATGGAGATATCGCTTGTCCAGAAAATTCTGGGACACCCTGTATATGCAGATAAATATGAATTGTATTTGGCACACTACTACACTGCCCCTGGATTATCTTGGGATGCTATATTCAAGCATACGAATATTGAGTTTGAATTACTAACTGACATTCGGCTGGTACACGGGCTTCCCGACAGATGGCTTCCTAGTAGGTGGTCGCGTGTACGTGGATGACTGGAATTTGTGTTCACTATCGCAGGACTCCAACTCCCTTTTTTCACTTGGCGTTGCACAGGGTTTCCTGACAGGCTTGATCGTGGAGGGCTGAAAATCATCCCCGCTATCGAAGGGTTTCAACTCCCTCTTCTCACTTGATGCTTTCTTTTCGGAATGAGAAGCATCTTCACCGTTCTTACAGATACTCTTCCGCACATCTATCACCGCTGCCCTATCACTCAGATGGTCCGACTCTTCAGTTGAGTCTAACTGCGACAAAGCTGCTAGCATCTTTCACGAAGCGGGAACTCTACTAAAACGGTATCCAAGAAAGACGTCCGCATACTTGCCTTAACTGCCGGATTATTTTAATCCCCCATGACAATTTTGAATCGAACTTGTACTGGATCGCGAACTAGAAGTGGATCAGAAACTAGAACTGGATATCCAACTGGAACTGGACTTCGAATCGGAGCACGTTTTACGATATAAACTTCTACCAATAGGAACTCCACTGATTTCTTGTTGGGACGAATGCTTCGATATCAAGGACCACAGCTCAAAATCGAAAACCCATACATAAGAAAACGAGTGCTTCAATATGACATTGTTAACTCACCTACTAATTGCATTGAATATCTCAGCGAGTCTGTCGCCTTCTCTAAGTAAATACTGATTCTGCTGCCACAGCGTATCGTTTTTCAAACAAGAACATAATTGCTTTTGTTCCAGATATTCAAAATTCGGCACCCAAGCCATTCACAATGTCTCATTTAACAAAAAAAAATCAAAAAGAGAATTTAGCTTTCGGAGAACCAATTTGGCGCTATCGAAACAACGATAACCGGAACACCGCCTATATTACGTGAAGTTTTCGTTTTGATGATTGACTGGGATATTTCAAACCTTGTTTATTCGTTGCGTAGACTTCTTTCATCGTCAGCTCCCAAAGATTGATGAACGATCTATCGCAGACATCAGTATCCACCACCATCGACGAGACGAGATTCTATGATAACTTAGTTCGAATTCACGAAGGAGAGGAACACGGTGAAGACAAAATAACAGGTCTGTAGTTCTTCTTCAAAGTGAAACGAGATTTTCATCAACATCTAGCTTCAAAATGCTTTCAAGCAGGGCTGAAAGAACCCCTAGGTGGTCAGTTGCATAAAATCAACAACGTCAAGTTAAGTCTTACAATTTGTAATAAGAAAGGACAATATTTTATATTTTCGGGATTTCTCCAGTGAAAATAACATCAGAAGGCAACTACAGGCCACAGCAAAGATATAATGACATACAGACTATTTCTTCCAATTTTCACACAAAAACAATCAATTTACATTTGAAGTACACTCCCATTCCAGCCAATAAATATCCAACCATAGACAAATATTCAACCACAACGATATTTCTTGAAAACCCAAATATTCGAACAACCGGGCAAAATGAACATTTCCAAGTCAAATCAAAATCAAATCCTGAATCAATACCAATGAGCGTATCAACCAGAAATACAGCTAACGTTTCAAGGCTAACATTTCAACAAGAAATACCAGTGATCATGTCAAACGTCAAAGAACATGCGTCTCAGAAAAGCTTTCCGATACTGAAACTGACAAATAGATCCTAGCGAGTTGAATTTAATGCCAACAGAACAATTTATTGACCCATAAATAGCTCTCTCAAATTTTATCGAAACCTGATAAAAACGAACCATTCATGGTATCGACAGTATCCCAAAAATCCACGCATAAATTCAGTGCCTCAATACCCGCGTCACAAATTTCACATGTTTGATGGTCTCATTGGACTTGATAACCTTAGATTTCTACAAGCTTCTATCAATTTCAATGGAGGATATATGGTTACTCCTCATACTGAAATTTGGCTTTTATTTCAACGAAAAAGGAACTGAGCCTAAACCCTAGTCACACCAACGCATCAGAATCAAAGGCCCAATGGCAGATGGTGAAATCATGATTCCCCATCAAAAAATCCATAATTGTGAAATACCAGAAAGTCTCACTATTCCATAAATTGGTTGAGCTTTCACCAAAATTTTGAATAATACTACCGAGTCATTCAAGTTTTTTCCAAACAAATATTGGTCGATAAATTTGATAGACAAAAAATCCACAATATCGATTTGATTTTTATTGTTGGTACCTAGTCCAGAACAAGATATTCACCCCCAAAATATTCGAACTGATCATTTAACCGACGAGGAAAAAATGCAATATCAACCTTTGTAAATAATATTCTGATATATTTTACCACGAAAATATGCCATTATTCTTCACCAATCGAATAAAACAAAAAATTAAAAGAATCCGTGATAACCCAGTGTAGACCGAGTCGCTACCAATGAATGGTAGGTAAAAAAGCAGATAAAAAAAATATCAAAATCAAAATGAAAAAATTCAGCCTAGTAACTCGCTCTGGTCCTAACTGATTTGGGTGGTACCTGAGAAGTTAGTTGCTTCTGGTAAATAACAATATCGAGTGATCATCGACTACAGACAGTTGAATATTAAAACAGTAGACAAGTATCCACTATCCAACATCACTGATTTGTTAGTAAAACTTGGGAGGTCCCAATATCGAAAGATATTGAATTGGCGAACGGTTCAACCAAATCGAAATTGCAAAGAAAGATATAGAAAACATAGCCTTTAAAACTGAAAATGGGCACTAAGAGTTCCTTCGTATGCCAATTGGACTCAAAAATGCTCCTGCTTCCTTCCAAAGAGTGATGGATAACATCTTCCGAAGGATCCAAAACATTTTTGTTTTCCTAGACGACATTATCATTTTTCCTACATCGCTTTCAGCATATACTGACCGTCTGAAGAATGAATGTATTTCAGAGGCTCAGAGATTCAAAGTATAGAATCCAGTAAGACAAATCAGAGTTCTTGAGGGAAGAGAACCCTTATCTTGGCCATATTGTGATACCTCAATGAAACAAATTCCAATTCCCATAATACCATAAAAATTGAAAGGTTTCATCAATAATTTCACGAAAATAACCAAACATCTGAATAAATGTCTGAAAAAATGAGCGAAAATCGTCCATGACCACGAATTTGTTACATGTTTCTAAATTGCAGAAACTCACTGCAATACCCGGACTTCTCGACACCACTCAACCCCACTACGGATGCGAGTGATGTAGCCTTGACAGCAGTTTTATCACAAGGACCAAATATGCAAAATTTGCCCATTGCCTACGCATCTTGTATTCTCAATGATTCCGAAAAAAATATTCAGTCGGAAAGAAAGAGCTTTCAGCTATTCTTTGGACCATCAAGTATTTTTGGCCTTATATTTTTGGCGGGAAGTTGAATATTCTGACGGATCATAAGCCGTTGGAATCTTTTTTCTTTTGAAGGATTCTAATTCTGAATCGACTCGTTGGCGTATGAAATTGGGAGAATATAACTAAAACAACATACATGAGAAGGGTAACCTTAATACTAACGCAAACGCACTATCTAGAATCGAAATACATATTGAAGGGACACACTTCTTTTGGAATCAAAATTACGGATTTTTTGAAGAAATCGACCAATATGAGAAAAAGCAATAAGACTTTTTCGCATATTCTGTCAATCCTAGTTCCGAAAACCCTGATATTGACTTATAAACCGAAACTATCGCCTTACCACCAGAAATCAACGAAAACGCCAGATATGACGTGAAAAACATTACGACTCAACTTCAACAAGACCCTGAATTCCAAAACACTGGAATGGCCCTCATTGACATAGAACAACCTCCAAACAACAGAAATACTGAACTCAAAAATGCGAATACATCAATACTAAATATTATTGATGTATTCTAACGCCGAACAGAACTCGACTTTTGAAATGTCCATCACAGACGCTGCGGTAAATTATTGAATGAATGGGATAATAATCAACTCAGAGATGATCGACTTTGTTAAAACCTATGTGAATCCTGAATTTTATTATCACCTATATTTTGATGACCCCGGCCTTTATGAACTATTCACTAGAGTCCCTCAACTCTTATTTAATTTATCTCACTCAAAATTCAAGAAATGTATTGAAAAACTGACTGGCACCACCGACAAAGACAACTTGCAAGAAATCATCCAAATGTATCATGAAGGTGAAACAAATCACTGAGGAATGAACAAGACTCTTCAACGCATCAGAGAAAAGTATTAACGTCCTTTCATGAAAAATTCGATACAAGCATGAGAAATTCGTAAGCAGAGTAAATACGAACGATGTCCTCTAAAAATCGAAATGAATGTCACTCTTTCTTCCACTATATCGTTTGAAATCATAAATATGGATACTTTCACATCGGAACAGAATAAATTTTCGAGAACAGGCAGGTTTTCAAATCATGCCCAGGCATCATCCAAATTCCCTCTCAAGTTCAGAAATTTCAATTTACCACAGTCAGTGTCCCTGAACAAGTTATTGTGGGCAATGGAACCGAATTCAAAAACTCGGTATTATCAGAACTTGTTGGTCTTCACAAAATTAAAATACCTTGCCATTCCCCAAATCACAACCAATCAAACGGAACTATTGAACGGTTCCACTCAACTCTTATAGAGCATGTCCGATTATTCAATACCAGGGGTTTTCTGAAAACATATGTTGAAAATGGTGGACGCAATACTCGCCTATAATCATTCCTTGCATTCCGCCACAAATCTCAAACCAGTTGACGTGATCAACGTCACATCACCAGTCAACCTAGAAATCAATAAAATTCTCATAAATGTTGCATAAACGATCACGAAGAACCATCGGAATTGATTCATTCAGAAATTGATAGAAAAATTATTGAATAAACGCAAAAGCGGAATGGAAATATTGATAAAACACTGAACTATAAGATTGACAATAATATATCTCCTTGCTTAACAACCAATCAGTCTATTTCAAATTTTGAAATTCAGCCAATAGAATCCGAATTACAGTGAAAATATAGCTTGTCGCTGTATTTTCACGGTGATAAACCTGCTTAGTTTTTGTTTTACTAGCTGTCAAGTGAAAATAATGATTTAAATTATAAACGTCAAATATATGTGTTTTGATTAGTTATATTTCTTAATCAATATGAGCGATCGTTGGGGACAAATGGCGATTGGTATCATAGATGAAGCAGTGGAAAAGAGTATTCCCTTGAATACGGCCAGAAATAAAGAATCAATTACCAGGCAATTCAACAATTTTTGCTCAAACAGGGGTTATATTGTCGTCCTAAATATCCTGCGGGCTCGTTGTATTTTCAGCTTTGGGATTGCAATTCATTAATATTCCAAAATATTATCGGTAATAATCATACCACTCATTATATTACCCCTGAAAATGAACTAATAGAAAAGCTACCATAACCAAATAAAATCAAATGTGGTCTAATCGATGGTTTGGGGTCACGTTTGAAGGCTATTATTGGGGATTTAGATGCGAGTGATGGCAAATGATACGAAAAAATGATCGAACAATAGAAAAATAATCAAAAAGAATTGGCCTCGAGTATAAAACTGCCAAATTTCTTGTCTATTGACGTGACCAATAGATTTAACAGCAATGTTCAGAAGGTAATCCACAATGAAAAACTCATTTTATTCGAAATTAACCAAATTGCTAAAATTGTGCAAGGTCAAGTTTATCGAGAAAATCCAAGGTATAACAAGAATTTTCATTGAAGTCATTAGCCTGTATGTAATGATTATCTCAATAATGGAAAGTACTGAGAACTCGATTATGATTTTTAGACTAGGCATGATGCACCCCAGTATCATAAAGGATTTTTCAATGAACTCAAATCAATGCTAGAGAAAATCAATAAGAATCAATTCCCTCTAGAAATCAATCCAGATAATATACTTTCATTGGAGAAATTAATGGAAATCAAGTTATACATTCACTAACAAAATAATATATATTTCGAATATCCCAATAACATTAACATTTGAGTTCGATTTTTTCCACACCTTCCATTCCCGTTTCAGAGAAGGATCAGTTCAAGGTTATTATATCAAGGAATACATTTTTGGTGATAAATGAATTGCACTACACCTATTCGAATGAAATTCGCATGGAAATGACATTTCATTTTCATCTGTGTGATAGACGGGAACCCCACGACTTTCGAGAAGACAATCCATGCAAATTTCAAATACTAAGCTTGAAAAACACCTCTTCTTGTCGAGAAATCTACATATCTCTGAATCACCATATATTTTGAATACTTGGAGAATCCAAAAATCAATGGGCAATAATCCTACCAGACAACTAAATCAATAATAACCTTCTTCAACCAAGAGAAAATTGTGATAGTAGAACTGACAAACGTGTTCGGAATATCAATAGGCTGCCAGATCAATACCAGTCTCCACAACATCAGTAACGAAGAACACTTCGTTGCACCAGGACAGCCAGTATCATTTTCAAAAATGGCCGCAAACAGAGTCGAAATAATTTTTTGACTTGGTTGAACATTGATAGGTGCCATACTTATTGAACGATGCACCTTGTTGTTATGTCTTCTCGTAATGATTGGGAAAATATCAAACAATTTGTGGTGGCCCCCTATCAAAAATGTTTTCTTTGGCCATGTCTTCATTGTACGAATCACCCTTGCCACTATGGCTGCCTTCATTGTGCTTGATGTTCAATAGAGATTTATTTTATATTTTTCATAAGAGATGAAAAACTTCTATTGAAAAATTATTTTCCTTGATAGCTTTGTATATGTTTCGCAGAGTTCTTGGCTTTCTTCAGTACATTGCATTGGTTATGACATAACCTGTTTTCTTTTCAACCGGCACTGAACATAAATATTTTGATTAGCAATCATTCCTAATGATAGCCCTCTACCTCGAAACATTTCCTGTTGCTATTCCAATGTGGGGGATATGGGTAAAAATGACCTTGATCTCAATACATTGCCTCCGAAAAAGTGTGGATCATTGAACATGTGTTGTAGACAACAATAAATTGAAATGCAATTCATAAAAATGCACCAATCATATCATGGGAGTTTGAAATACTAGCTGTAGGGAGTTCTGTCTTGGGTGCAGACATTTTCCCACCCATTCTATAGAAGAAACACAATCTATAATATAATTGAAATGAACAATTTAGTTTGTTTCAGAATTAGTGAGGACACCTTGCCCATTCTTCAGGAATACACAGATGAAATTCCATGTGGTGCTATGAAATAGAAGAGATCAATGCAGCTATATAAAAACATATTATGTTGAGAGTGTTCATGACAAAAAATCAATCGATATCACTGCCGATTCTCTTCCACCTGAAAGCGGATGATGATACACTGAAATTTGAGATGAGTTCATAAAATTGATCAGACATGTCCAAACTCTATAGCGAGCATAATGGAATTCAAGCATGACATATTTCCACCGAATCAAATATGTGAATACTCACTACCAATAACTATAACAATTATAAGACTGATCCGTTTGGATTTCAATTTAATATTTGGTTCATGTAGAAATAATGAAGAATCTCATATACTCTTCCATTCGATATTGATGTTGAGGATGGATACAATCTCACGAAAGAACCAAACAACATTATACAGTGTGTGTCACATCGAGCTTCTATTAAAACTTTCAGGTGGGAGAGCATTGTTATGAAAAAATATCCCAGATAAAACTGTTGGATATCAATGTGGTGAGTCTTTTTGAATGATGAATGCGGAGTGCTTAATAATAGCGTGCTGTATCAAAGTTGTGTTCTTTCAATCTTGCATGTATGTATCGGGGCAAATATACCAATTTGCCCAAAGGTTAGATTCTATAAAAAGTTAAAACTTTTTCCTCTTCATTTCTAGGAGAGAGAAAACTCGAAAATGAATTCTCTGACATATTATGCTTTGCATATTCGGATTCTTCTCAAAGAATGCATTCAACATATTCAGCATATCTGCCTATCAAGCGGAAGGCCGGGGTTCGAATCCTAGCCGGGCCACCGTGCTGGGTAATCGCATGTTGAATGGTAAGGTCTCGTTGATCCATTGCTCGTACAAGTTTCGACTTCTGAGGGTTGACGTTCGTCAGCTGGTTAACGGAACGAACAATTCCAGAACAATTTTAATTTTAGAATAAAAAACTATAGGATTATGTAGGTGTATACTGAGTGACACAATTCAATATGGAGGATCAGTAGGGTACTGCTACAAGTCAGCTCTCTAAAAGAAAAAAGGTAAAAATGGTGAATGGTGTAAAATCCGATATTTGTTGCCGAATATACCATCCTAGTTGGTGAAAGTGTGATCATCTGCTTTGAAAAAAACGATAACAGAAAAGAATGACCTACCTCTGACAAAGAGGCCCACAAATAAGCCAAAATCCTGTAGCAGGACGATAACTAGTAGCAATGTTCGAACTGAAATGTAAACAAATCAGATGAAAACAGTGTAGGTGTGATTACTCCTGTTGAAACTATCAGTGGAAATTATAAACGATGAGTTTGGAACCTTTGGTGTAGAAATTGAAACTTTTCCTAGAGATCGATTACCCTAACACAAAACTGATGTTTTTGCACTCGACGCGCGTTTTGCTAACAAGTTTTGCATCTTCTCGATAATGAATGACGGAACTTGCAGGTAGTGAGTTCATTAGCGAGAAATTAATTAGAATAATTAACAGTAGTAAAGAAAGTCCATATCAGGCCAACAAACTTCAGGTATATAAACAACCAACCCTAGCATTAGATTTAGTATCAATTATCTTCTCCTGAAGATGCTAACCTTGTTAGCAAAACGCGCGTCGAGTGCAAAAATATCAGTTTGGTGTTAGGGTAATAGTTCTCTAGGAAAAGTTCCAAAGTGGAAATTATGTTTCGAATGCGAATTGAAAGCCGAAACACCGGCAAAGTACAGTGAGTTTTTAAACCTAGCAACAAACAGCACTAATGACTATTCATTTGAATCGTACTGTGAAGAGAACTCAAACTGAATCAGATGAGTGGAAAACAGTACGATGCCATGAACAAAGACACCCAAACTCATTTGTAGGAAATGATTCGCACAATTCTGATGTTAGAAGGGTTGAATGTGGAGTCGCTCTGCATCTCCGTAACATAAACTCTGAAACAAGTTAAGAAAATCTGAAAATATTTTTTACAAGATATTTTCCGGTATCTGTTCATCTAGTTTGTCAAGATATCCGAAAAAATATGCCTCTTTTAAAGTAACTATTTCATAAGACAATTTCAAAGACGCAATGGACCCGAAAAAGTGGCCCAAAAATTTAGTTATTTTTTAAAGAAGCGATAGCCGAATTGAGTGACGAATTTTTCAGACCAACCTCATTCATGTTGAATGTGCAATGTTCAAGTGTATCTAAGATGAATGAAAAAATATTAGAAATTGATATTCAGAGGAGCATGAAATTGTTGTACATAACGAAAACTTGGGCTATGACTACACCACTAGTTTATTTCAATTTCAATAATTTAACGTTAGGAAATCATTTGTGATAGTAGACTTGGTGGGGTGGCAAATTAAAATAGAAACGATATAAGTTTCGAAAAAATAGCCTTGGATACACATCATATTGAGAAAAAATTTGAAATATGTGGAATATCTTTCAATTCAACCACAACACATCGTGAAACTAGTTTTACTCTGTTATCGCTCTGCATGTTGTTACAAAAATTATGATATTTATTTGTTTCTTGATAGGCTTCATTTAGTGCTGTGTTAGGTATACAACCCACAGAAGGATATTTCATTGTGTGGATATAATTTTTAATTTTTACTCTGATGTTTGTCAGAATTCTGAGAGCATGTGTGGAGTTGTAGCTGATCTGAACTGAAACCGGAGAAAGAGTGGCCCTCCAGTGTACAGAATAATTCGATCAAAACCTTGGATGAAATTTTTGAAAATGTTTTCTCTAAGGAAACGAATTGTGTTCTGGATCACAATATTTCAGATCGCAGATCGATATTCTATGAAATAGGCTTGAAATCTGTAGTGGAGGACACTGGTAATATAAATAATAAAAGGCAACGTTGTGAAATGAGTATTAGTAGTGAGAATTGGCTACAATTATTTCCATTACCTGATATATTTTCTGCATTCGAATATTTCCACATTATATTCATGTGGCATTCCAATGAAACCTTTCGGAAAAGCAGAAAATGTACCAAAATCAAATACAAACTTTGTAGTAGTAGGTAACTTAAAAAATTATGTATTTCGAAACGAGACTTCGTAGAGTTTGATATTACGTATAGAATGCCAGAAAAACAAGGTTTGTTAGTAAAAACAAGCAATTTTATCAGAAGCAATTATCTCTTTTTATATTATTCTATGTGTAGGAGACCTAACGTTGACTTTTTCATTCCGTTAATTCTTAGGAGACCTAACGTTGACTTTTTCATTCCGTTAATTCTTTCCACATCAAATTGAATGAAATTTTGAACTCTTGTAGTTCACACCAGATTATGGAAGAACCAACTCGCTATTGTCCAACAAATTGTAAATTACTCGATCTAATTATTTGCTTGTACTTCATTCAGCGATCACTGGCTGGTAGCATGTAGAGTTGGCAGAGAAATTATCTTTGAACAAGAAATCATGTATGTCATTGTTAGATTGAACTCCAATTCCGATGATCAGTTGGGTCTCTTCAACTGCTTGATCTTGGAAAACTTTGATCTTCATGCACAACAATAAACTCTGAGAATAAAAATAGCCCCTGGCTCACCGATAATGTCAAATATATGATGAGGTTGCGCGATTGATCTTTGATCCGTTTCAGAAAAAGTAAATATATGCACCATAAGAAATTATTATAAAGAACTGAGAAACCTCAACGACCGCACAATAAAATTCGGGAAAAAGCATATCTTGAATTCCGTTAAAGACATCATAGGACAATGAAATGGAAACTTCTTCAAAATACCATAATGACAATATTTACCCTTCAGTTGTTCGTTTCTTGAAAATAGGTATAGTTGAGGACCACACTTTTGTATTTTGTGGGCAACGCCATAAAAAAATCAACATAAATAATTTCTCTGATGATAAGTCTCCCATATTGTGATTGTTCCTCCAAACAGAGGAAGCAGTGCTGCAGCTTTTGAAAGTCGCCCTCCGCGCAACCGACTTTGCGTTTCAATTCGGTTTTATCAGCAATCGGCCGGTTTTTTTCGATTTGTATTATTGAAATACGTCAGCCACTACCGAATGGAATCAGCGACATGTAAAATCCATTGGTCGTGGTAGTGGCTGGCGTATTTCTATAATACAAATCGAAAATAACCGGCCGATTGCTGATAACACCGAATTGAAACGCAAAATCGGTTGCGTGGAGGGCGACTTTCTAACGCTGCTGCCGTCATATTGTCCACTGTTTGGAAAAGGCAGCACTGCTTTTTCATTTAATCCCACTCCTCCCTTGTTTGGGGAAACAATCACAATACAGAAGACTCATCATTACAGACACCTAAAGGAAATATTTTTTTGGTAATTTTTCTAAAAGCGTTGACCGGTCCTAGACATGGCAGCAGTGTCATTTTGTGTTCTATGAATGAAATGACAAATTATATCTATGACTTTTGGGCGCCATATCATTATAGGTTTAGTGTCGTGGCTTCTCAGACTATCAAAATCGATCGGACTGAAAGTAAGGAAATAACAGTGGTGCACGAAATGAACAGTGAAAAGTTGATGAACGAGTGCTCGATCGTTTCCTCATAAATTTACATGAGCGAACGTATAAACCGTTGGCATCACCTCTGTTCAGGTATTCAGATTGAATTTTCGAATTATTGTAATTGATATTTATTTATTTATTTATTTATTTACGGAAAATCCATTTTTGCATACAATAGCAGTACTTAATAACTAAGCTTTGTTGAATATAATACTAGTGCTAAATTAATGTACATATTACAAACTAGCTAAAACTTCCAATACATACAGTTTGACAAACATAACAAACTTAACACTACAGGCGACTTCAGCTATATCTTTTTTCTTTGATTTTTTGAAGGTAGATATTGCAGAGTTGAATAAATCAATTTGAGATTGATATACATTAGCTGTTTTGAGTAATCTTGTTATCGGTTCATTTTGACCATAGTTTGTTGGGTGGAAGGTAATTTTAAAGATTTCAGGATTACGAGTTCTTTTTCATTTACGTTAAAATTTATATTCTGTAGTAAGCTTGGGCAATTCACGTAACCATTTATAAGCTTATGTAAGAAACTGAGATCAAGTTCTACTCTTCGGTGTTCGAGGTTATTCGAATTCAAATCCAACAGAATATTATCATATTCATAGGTACCTCTTGTAAGACCTATTTTGGATGCGCAATGACGAAGAAAACGGTGTTGCACCTTTTCAATTGAATCTTTATCAATATTATACATTGGATTCCACACCAGGCTACCATACTCGAGTAAAGATCTTACCAAGGAACAGTACAATATTTTGTATGAATTGATTGAGAGGTCAGTGGATGATCTAGTTACAAATCCTAACATTTTCAAGGCTTTAGAGGTAGAATTCGTAATGTGGGTCTTGAAGGTCAGTTTTGAATCGAAAAAAACACCAAGGTCCTTGACAGTATCACTTATCTGTAAATTGACATTCTTTATTTTGTAATTTACGAATATGGGATTGGTAACTTTTGTGAAGCTAATCTGAAAACATTTTTTGAGATTTAGTTTTAGTGAATTTGTATCGCACCATCTAGATAGATTACTCAAATCTGCTTGTAAAAGCTCAGTATCTTCTTTACATTTAATTGTCCTAAATATCTTAAGATCATCAGCAAACATTAGAAACTCGCAGTTTTTTATGACCTCTGCTACATCATTAACAAAAAGATTAAATAATATTGGACCAATATGTGATCCTTGAGGAACACCAGAAGTTACTCTAATCGCTGGAGATATTGCCCCTGCGCATCTGACATACTGAGTTCGATTGGTTGAATAATCGTTAATACACCTTAAAATATTACCATCTATACCCAAGGATTTGATCTTTGCAATAAGCAGTTCATTGTTGATGCGATCGAAGGCCTTAGTGAAATCAGTATATACTGAATCCACTTGAAGCCGGTTTTCTAGAGAAGTAAACAAAAAGTGTTCATATACCAGCAAATTAGTTACAGTAGACTTCCGTGGTGAGAAACCGTGTTGTTCAGGATTTACAACTGAACCGACATCCAATGATATTTTCTTTGTGACTATACAATCTAAAAGTTTAGGAATTTCTGATTGCATACAAACTGCCCTATAGTTTTTCACATTGTCTTTATTGCCTGATTTGTGGATTGGCGTTAAAAAGCTGTGCTTCCAAGATTCTGGAAAAATTCCTGATACTATTGACTGATTGAATAGAGTTTGTAATGGTCGTGCTAACGTATATAGACATGATTTCAGGAAGTACAATGGAATTCCGTCAGGACCGAAGGACAATTTGTTAGGAGCCCTGATTAACGTATCTATAATTTCCTTAATATCTATTGAGTAATTGCTAATGTTGACACAGTTCTTCCGATAGTTATAGTGGGGTATCTGATTTACAATGTCATTACTATACACTGATGAGAAATAGTTGCCAAATAGAGCAACTATATCCTTGGTGTTCTCACTGATAGAATTATTGAGATGCATAGCCGAGGGTAGTTTATGATTATTTCGTTTATTATTAATGAATGTCCAAAAGTGTTTCGGGTTGTCGAATAGGTTATTTTCAGTTCTTGTTACATAATTATTAAAGCATTCTTTTTTCATTTGCTCGCATTGTGATCGTAACTGTGAAAAATCATAGTAGTGATTTACATCACCTGTGCTTTTGTATAATTTGTGAGAGTGTTTTTTCTGACGGATTAGTTTTTTTAGTTGTGGACTAAACCATGAAGGAAAATTAGATGTAGTAAATTTTTTCATTGGCACAAATGTATTCAAGCCATAGTATATTATTTCATAGAAATCGGACACCGCTAAATTTACATCTGTCTTATTAAGACATGCTTCCCAATTGACACCTGCAAAGAAATCATTCAAACCTATAAAGTTGCCAACCTTGAAGTCGTAATAGTATTCTTCATAACCAAGAAAGTTGGTGGGTTTGATTTTGATTTCAAATGTAACTGCAGAATGATGAACACTATTGTCTAAAATTCTATCTATTGCCTCAGTTACTAATATATCATCAAAGCTAGTGAAAATAAGGTCCAAATAATCATTTCTACTATTTGGAAGGGGGTGTTAACTTGATAGAGGTTCAGAAAGCTGAAACCATTTAATAAAATATTTGCCGGGGAATTGTGCGGACAATTAACCTTTAGTCCATAATCATCATTGAACCATGTTGCTTCGGGTAAATTGAAGTCTCCGCAAACGACGAATCTACAATTTTTATACTGTTCAGAAATACTCTGTACTGTAGTTACAAGTTCTATATATCTCTCTATATCAGATGATGGCGGTATATAAATACCAGCCAGTATAATTGAGCTGTTATCAAGATTAACCCTAACAAATAACTGTTCTGTGATTGTTGGATCAATTGAGATATGTGCTGGACAAAATTCACTTTTTACAGCTATAATTATACCACCTGATAGATGACAGATGTGATACTTGATATCACACAAGGTATCACAGAGAACCAAATACCTGGTTACCAGGGACAACCTTGTAGAAACGTCAAAATGCTGATCTGTCTACCAACAATGAACGAAATTCAAGTTGTTTCATTTGAGCAAGAATGAATTGGAATTGAAGGAGTCAGATCTACTCTTCACACCCACCAATGATCATCTGGAATTATACAGTCCATGCAGTTGAAGTGCTAGCCCTCTGACACCAACCACTTTATTGTCGTGGATTCGAGTCCCAGCACACCCGCCTTTTTTTGTACTTTTTTTAATTTGACATTACGAATTTGATTCGTATCGTTGAATATCGACTTTAGAAAGTTTTTACCTTTGAGTTCTTCATAAATATCAAAAGAATACTCTACATCTGTAATTGTTATTATTATGATACTTGAAAGATACATATTTACTCGGTTGAAGAAAAAATCAACCATTTCTCGAATAATGCGATGAAACTCGTTATAAAATGGGTGGAGAACAAGTGCGTGTTATCAAGAAACCTTGGATAACATCTACTATGAAAACCATGATTTAATTCGAACAATCGCATGCTAACACCCCATTAATAATAGGATGAGAACTTTCTAGATTTGAACAGGATATCTTGGATAAAATAGAATCTACTACACCCATTTAGTCCAATATAACTGGAAACGTAAAGTTGTTTGGTCATGAACACACAACAACCGATTGCACCGACTTTTTTTTATAACAGCATCAAGATAATGGACCATTAAAGGTGATTCAACGCACTGCAGAAATTGCACCATATCAGACCATCTTCCAGTCGGCCATCATCATCTAGCCAAGGCCTCGCCGTGCACACGATCTTACGACCCACTGCCCGACCTTCCCAGAATTTAAAGCCGACTGATAGGACCCTGGGCTGTTGAAAATTCGGGGGATTGCAAAAGAATGATAGCTTGAATCTGTAGAAGTTCGAAAGAGTAGAAACAGGGCTTTTCGAGTTGTGCGAGAGTTGCGCCAGGGTCAGACGTCCGGAGTCTTTTGGGGACCGGAGTCTAAAAACGTCTGTCCGATTTCCATGGAGCCACGAAGAGCGTGAGTACTATTTCCTGGTCATAAATGGCCACAGCCCTTAGTGCATCGTATGTCGCTTTCGGTACTATACCGCGGGCCCCAATTATTATTGGTACCACGCTGGCCGATTCCGCCCTCGCCTCGTTTCTTGCCACTTCAAGTATTTCCCAGTACTTGTTGTCCTTCTCTGCTCTTGCCTCTTCAAGCGTGCCTTCATCGTCGGACCGCGAAATCGAATACGAAGGCCCTTCTCTGGTTGCTTACTACCAGGTCCGGTTTCCGGCGCTCACCTGAAGGCGTGCAGTAAGTAGATTCAAAGGGGAGTGTAGCGGTAGAGTTCTCTTTCCTGATTTTGTCGCCTACAAGATCTTGGATCTCTTCATGCCTGCTATTTCCTGGTCATAAATGGCCACAGCCCTTTGTGCATCGTATGTCGCTTTCGGTACTATACCGCGGGCCCCAATTATTATTGGTACCACGCGGGCCGATTCCGCCCTCGCCTCGTTTCTTGCCACTTCAAGTATTTCCCAGTACTTGTTGTCCTTCTCTGCTCTTGCCTCTTCAAGCGTGCCTTCATCGTCGGACCGCGAAATCGATTACGAAGACCCATCTCTGGTTGTTTACTACCAGGTCCGGTGTCCGGCGCTCACCTGAAGGCGTGCAGTAAGTAGATTCAAAGAGGAGTGTCTTTTTCCTGATTTTGTCGCCTACAAGATCTTGGATCTCTTTATGCCTGCTTCCACCCTTCCACCCTTGCACATCCGCCAATTACATAATTCAGGGTTTTCGGCCTGAGTGTGCAATGTCTACTTGCGACAGGACCCTCATATCCATCTCTCGCAAGAGAAGTACGATAACCAAACGTATTTGTTCGGAATCGTAACGCCGTAATAATTCTATGAGACAATAGAAGACTACTACGTCTCAACCACTCATGCGAAACGCCGCCTTCTTATTAGTACAGAGCTCCTTGACCTTGAGATTTAAGCAGAAGCCAGGCCCCAAGTTCACGATCTTCATTACAAACTTCCTCTAGGGAATACTCAGTAGGACTCAGGGGCCACTAGATACCTGGATATGTAAGTGGCCGCCTATCTTCTGGGCTGCCTTTTTGTATCTGGTGTCCTCTATTGGGTCACGAATGATGGGGTCTTTCGACTTCGCCATCGAGGCCTGCTTTTTCAGTACAGCGAACTGTACTACATTCTGGGAACACCTTACCCTCGTCTCTTGTTCTGGTTTAGAACAACCTTTCTGAAAGATTTTTCTGATAACTTGCCGGACCTCGTTATCAACTTGCCTGCCGTTTCTGATGGCGGATCATTTACCAGACCGTATCTTCATTAGAGGTAAATAAAATCTATTATAATCCTTAGTTTCTGCATCGGCTTCAAGGTTTTTACTCCCTGAATGAGTTTACAGCAGTCAACATAACACCGCAGAGATCTGCCTCCGGAGATACTCCCTTTCCAGGGAGTAAAGTCGATCCTCAAATAACGGTAGCTCTGGTCAGGTCCTATATACTGTACTTCCTCGGTCTTTATGGTCAGGTTGGAATTTTCTATCGACCATGTTCTGCGCATCGTTGGAATTTTAAAGGCGCAACATTTGGCGATAGACTCCAAGCATGTTGAAAAAGTTCACGGTTTTTGAGATATCATCCCTTTCATCCTCAACAGTACAGCTAACTAAGGTTGGATCGTCTGTGAAGGCAAGGATCGAGACTTTTTCTCTGCCAACGGAAATTCCCTCCTTCCTCTCTTCGAGGTATGTTAGTATCGGGTCAACGACCGCGTTAAACAAGAATAGGGACATCGGGTCACCTTGCTTTACGCCCCACAGGAGCCCTACAGCTACTTTTTTTCCCGACCCTTCAATCTCCGTTTTGCATCCTATGTAGCAGTCGCTTATGTACCTGGCTATGTACGTTGGAACACCCAGACGCCGAAGCGCTGGTCACAATGCCCCGTGGAGAACTGTCAAAGGCTTTGGATATGTCCAATATTGAACATATCCCGCCTTCCTCTTTCCACAAGCCTGACCGTGCGATAGCAGGGCGATTTCATTGACTGTACCCTATTTGCTTGTAAACCCTTTTTGTCTATGAGAGAACTTAACGTTCTTCCCCAGACTTTCGTCGATTACACCGGAGTATAATCGACCTATCTCATAGCTGTTTGTTATCGGCCTTCAGTTCGAAACGGAGGTCAGCTCCTCACCCGCTTTCGGGATTAGTGTCGCCCTATTGAGTTTCCAGCCTTATGGGTAGTAGCCAATTGCCAGAATGCAATTGAAGATGACGGTCAGAATCACTAAGGGTTGTTCAGCCAGATCCGACTTCCTCACTCGGGTCCGGCAGCTGTTTTAGCTCTTAATCTTCCGTATCGGACTTTTACCAGTCGCGACTTCCGTAAGGGTTTCTATCTTTTGACTCTAGGAGTTACAGAAGTTTGTGGCTTCCCTCGTGTCCCATTGTTGGCTTTATAGCTCTTCTATGGTCCCACTTGGAGGTAGGGTGGCTTTTCTCTCCTCGAAGTCATCGAGCCCATCTCTGACAAGAGGATTTCGGTGAAGAGCTCCATGTCCTTCTCTGTCAGGTGTTGGACTCTTTCGTAGTTTGGCTTTCAAAGTTGAGTACGCGTTTCCCTCTTGCTTTCCGCGTTTACTGTTTTTGGTCGCCGACCCTTTATATCGTTCCTCGCTTTGACGGCTACAGTGGCCAGGACTTCGACCATCGTTCCAAGGCTTTTCAGGATCTCCTCGATATTTCCTGGAGCTCCATTTCTGATTGTTTGGGCTAGTATTTCTACTCGCCTGGTGTCTCTCCTATCTTGGAGTTTATCCTTCAGCTTGTGGTATCAATAGACGAAATTATCAATGCTCGCCTCCAAGCCACCTCGTCGTCGTTTTCGCCTGATTCAACTTCAGGACCGGTCTCAAAAACACGTTCTAGAATATTAGTCACATCGGAGAGCTCCTTGTTAATCCAAGGCTCATCCGATCTGGTTTCAATGTCATTTGTTTTTATGTGAATGGGTTCAGATACCGCGTTTGCCCGGCCCTCCTGCCTTGCTCATCTTTTCATAAGATCAGCGCGCTTGTCGCTGATCTGTTTGTTAGTTTCGCCGGGGAAGCCAGGTTCACGAATTTTGTTAATGTGCCTTTTGCCCGCATGCTCGGTTTCTAGTTCTTCAAGCAGCTTCCCTTCTGCTTCGGTCCAGCTTTTCAAAGCAGATGTTCTTGGTCCTTGGGCCGGTGCTTTTGCGCCGCTGATCTTATGCGCGCTTCATTACTGAGATTCAGATGCGCCGACCTCTCGTGAGTCGAGCAACCTCTTCTCGAGCTGAACCACCTATCGCAACCGGCGCACTGGATTTCTCCAGTTTCTCTCTTGCATTTCGGCTTGTGCAAATTAACGTTCTTCCACTCCGGGAGGTCCCGTTTGCAACCTCGACATTCCCATACGAGATTTAGGTCTTGGTGTTCCGTCTGGGCGTGCTTCTCGGCGTCCACATTGAAAAATGTGATCCTGTTCTCCGAGCGACACGCAGTTGACCTGACCCTCCACAGGGAATAGGAGCCGTGTTATTTTCACTCTGGACATTGCCCGTAATATCGATGGCCGGCCCTTGTTCGCCAATGACTCCACTTGAAGCAGCCCCCTCCCGGAGATCCGAATGGGGGGCTATTTCTCCGGAATCTTTCGATGCATATTGGGTACCGGGAGTTATTTCGTTCTTCGATCATTACCCAGCACTAATGATCTGCATCTGGACAATGTTACCAGAAGGTCTTCAAGCGGGCTCTCCCCGGGTCGGCTTTCCGTCTTTCTTGGAACCCTAGATATAGCTAGTAGCTCATTTCTCGAAAAGCCTCCCACCATGTGAGAAAATTGTTTGACATAAAAGCCCGAATACCTTTACCTACAGAGATACCCGGCAACTTCGTGCAAATTTCCAAACTGCAGTATCACCATATTCAATATTCAATAGGTGCGCGCGGCTCATCCCCTGTCCGGAAATTTTTACATAGTATCGTCCCAAATACCCGGCACGTCCGGTGTGTGTTCGGACCTTATCTATAATTCCAAACTTGGTTCAGGCCGCTTGCTGTACATGGCGAGATCGGTGCCCCATGTTCAGCAGTTATCAGGTGTACCCGGTCCGTTCCAAATCAGAAGTTCAAATACATATGGTCACTTCCGGGTTGGGTCGGGCCGCGTTTCACACCCCATATTGCACATGGTGAGACTAATTTATTAAACAGGAGTCGCTGACGAGTCTTTTAGTGATCTTTCCAACCTGTGGATTTTCAGGATTGGCACAGTCATTGATTTACCTCCTCTTTTCTGACAACCCTTGTCTAGCCGGTCATCCGTATCCGTGCCTACGTTTTGATAGTCTTGCCACGATGATGGCTGAGCACTTTTCCCAAGGATCTGTGGCTGATACTAGTTGGCTCTGCTCTAGTATGTTTCGGCGATGTTTTCCTTTCTGATTTATAGTCGTCGGGGTTCCCAATCGCCGACTTCTTTGAGCTCAGCAGAGTTCGTTGTTCTTGGACTAGGTCCATCCTTACCCCGCTACTTTCACTGTACGTTAACGTTTTCCAGTGCCCGTTAGTCGCCCGGCTTTGAATACAGCAAGTTCGGGGCGTCGTATCCGTTCAGAGTTATGAAGGTTAACTCTGCTGTTACTCGACACTTGCGTTATTGCCTTGGTTGTATTCGCGCACGGTTGAGGTTTATAAAGGCACGGTGCTCGCCGTTACTGTTCAGGTGGATAGAGTGGCAAAACTCTTTGGGCCTTGTGGGGCCCACCTGTGTCCCGACTCTTGCGCTCAAACCTTTTGACGCTCCTCAGGAAAGCGTAGTTTGGTACAGGCGCGCGGAGTGCGTTTGCTTTGTGACTCCAAGGAGAGTAGGACGTCACCCCCTACGGAGTACTCCACTTGTCGCAATCGCTAGTATGCCATCGGAATCGGTCACGACTAGTTTCCTCCTGTCTAACCTGCCCGGCCCAGCAGCGCGCGTTTTGATGACTTTAGTATTCGCCGTTGCTTTTTCATAACTCTCCCACATTGGAATTAGCAACGTCCGAATTACCACCAGGAGGTAGTCACCGTAGTAGAGCTTGAGTCCCCTATTCACAGCGTAGCGAACTAACTAAGGAGAAGGGCCATGACCCAGGCCATGAGAGCTTTCTGTTCTCTTCCACTGCGAGCTCATAACATTTACCATTCAGAGTAGATGGTTCGATAACACTGTCATGGCAATCCACGGTGCATGACCGTTCCTTATACCTTCTTTCTCCTCCTGGTTCCAGTCAGTTCTGGCCTATGACTTTTCTTGAGTTTTCCTGCAGTTTGTGCTGAAGCTCTCTAGCGTTCGCTGAGCTACTCTAGCTTGCCGTCCTTAAGAGAGTCATGGTTACTCCCGCTTAAGAGATTATTGAAGACTAATTAATAAACCCGCACCTATCTTAAAGAGGTCTTTTGTTGATGGTCTCATAGAAAAAATTCGGTGCGATCGGCCGTAAGAATGATTATAGAAAGCATATAAAAAAGATACATACAGAAGCATACACATATAATTAGTCACTGGATAATCGCAAGCGAGCCGCCAATTAACTGACCAAAATATGTTAATCATAGAGACTCATGTTAGTTCGTTTTCAAATTTTTTCTTGAGAAGCTCCAATGTCAATTTTTGTACTTTCTTGGAGAGCATAATGAAAAAAAATATTCCTATTGATTTGATTTTTCTAATCTCTTCATTTGAGGTAGTGTTGTAGTGAATATCTGAATGTGTAGTAAACGTAGGTATATTTTTCAACGTCTTTGAGGTTTTCATTGATTATTTTAGCGAAAATAGTCATTATTGCAAAATTTTGAAATAAAGAGTGCTCGTCTTATGTTACTTCAGCTACGCCATGTACAGCCGCTTTCTGTTTAATGGAAATTCTTTGTAGATGAATGGAATTTGCATTGCACATCACTGAGTGGAAGTGGGAATGGTATGTTGTTAAAGCGGATTCTCGGCTCACAATGCGCCTAATGGCATAAATTGATTCAGCTAGTTTAATACAGATACTATTAACATGTGCTATCCACGTGAGAGACAGGTCAAAGTGAACTCCTGAGAATCCAACTGCCTCTGTTATCTTGGAGGGTTTTCACCGAGCGGGCAAGACGGAAACAAAACCCTAACTGTCCATTTGAACAGAAATTTCGAACAATTTTGTTCTGAAAGTGTTTCAGCACTGGTGGGCCCCCAAAGGATTTCGTGTTCACACCAGTGACGAACAGAAATCAATACAAACTGTTTGTTTACGACTGATACATATGTAAGTATTATACTCATGGTTTCTGCAGTATAATGCCATATGCCCTTAGAGAAGAATGGCGAAGGAATCATAGAAATAGTCTTCTTTCTCTCTTGTAGTCCTATCACATAATTTATCGGATTGACTATTACCATGGAAACGAAGTGTCAGTGTCAAACGCGTAGTTAGTGTTTGTAGTATTGGAATGAATGAAACTGAAGAATCATTTATTTATGATAGATAAATTAGTCGTAAATAAAGTAGACTATACTACCCGCAATTATGACTATAATTATTGACTCGTGGTATAATGTACTATTATGATCTGTTTGAGTGTTATTCAGATAACATAGAGACCCGGATGTGCAGTTGTGAGAATGTGGCGCGCAGACAATTTGAGAAAACAAACTGACGAGGATTTACTTTTACTAGGCGTTACATATTTCATGATAAAGAACAGAAGAAAACTTCGGATTTGGATTAGGCCATCTTTAGGGCAAAAAGGAAGAAATGTGACTCCCAAACTATCGCAAGACCCCAAAGAAAATGATATATTTATAGGAGGTGAACTTCGATCAAGTTCAATAACTTTTGAAGAATGTCAAGCACATATTTTGAAAATTTATTATATTTCATTGGCCCTATCATTAGCAAGAACAACACCAACTACACACTACACAGACTCTATTCCAGCTCAGGAACGTTTTGCCATCACACTGAGGTTCCTAGCAACAGAAGATTCGTACCATAATTTGATGTATTTATTCAAAGTGTCGGTTCTATCGATATCAAGAATTGTGGAATTGTGCCAGAAGTATGTAATGCACTGATCGAAGTTATTGTATACAGTTAACGTAGGCATATACTAACAGTATAGAGTTCGTATTATAGTTGACTTGTGATTTATGACTTTTATTTATCCTAGTATACTGTATTAACATTCAAACAAGCGGAAACGACTCATTGTGGACATGTGATTGTAATTCGGTATAGAAAGAAACGGACGCCCGACCAGACAGACCATTGAGTTTTGTTGGAATCCAGTTGTTGCAACACTCGGTGGGTTGGAGTAGTGTGCATTGTTTCAGTTGTAGTCACATGAGGCTAGGAATGGAAAGTGTTGCGTGATAATGATGTATCATATGTACCAATTTCAGCCTCGTACAGGAGATTGCTGATCTTATACTGAAAACAATAATACGTATGTCGAATTCGAATTGATATAGAAGGTTACCTTATTCTTAATAGTCATAGATATGTATTTCACCTGTATAGTGCTTCTGATATATAGCGTTGTTAGGTTCCTCTTTCTTGTAGCAATAAGCTCCCCAAATATTTGGAACTCATCCACAACTGGAGTTGTTCTCGTCTGATAATAATGTCCAGAACTTCAGCTGATTCGGATTTTGAAACTTTTTAGAAAAAAAGATATCGGATTCTCTGTCATGTTGGACTTCACGAGCAGTTTCATTATCCTCATCATTCGCGAGGTCTTCTTGTACTTCAGAAACTAATGCCTCTTTACTGTCAACAGTTTCGATTTTCTCTTCGGAGGAAGTATCACTGTTTACCTAAACAAAAGTTTCATTTAGAAAAGCAATCGAGATCCATGCGTATAAACTAAATAACGTAACTTATCACATTGCCATACTTTCAAACATACACAAAATCGCCTATATACCCAGTCACTCGGTATACGTAGAATAAAGACTGGAAATACTGTCGGTATGGCTCGGTCAAGTTAGCTCCCCACGTTCGGTTTCCTAATATTTTTCAATTGTAGTCAATTGTGCACGTTTTGTGCTGAATTGTGTCAGTATTATCGGAATTTGTGCTATTTTCCATATATCGAAAAATATTGAATCAAATCGGGAGCCAGCCTGTCAATATTCAAATCCACATGAAAAATCTGGGCCAATGAGATTTGAAATTGTTGTAAGTTCCGAGTACTGCAGTTGAAGGAAAAAAAGTTGCAGGTGACTTCCGCGCAAAATGGGTTTTGATTTGGTGCAATGGACAGCAAACATGTCATGGTGGAAGCTCTGAACTTCAGTGGTAGTTGAATCTAAAATTATTAAAAAGGATAATTCAGAATTGTTCTGTTTGCCATTATAGACTCGGTTTTCAAGGCCGAATTCCTGACGGAGGAGTCTTCAGAAGAACCGCCTTACAAAAATTAATGAAGGCCTCTTCATCAAATGTACCCCCTGACAAAGCCCTTCCTGGAAGAACGAAGACAATCCCTTATGTGATTGTAGCTGATGATGCTTCTCCATTGTCTCCGAATTTGATGAAACCATAAGAAAAAAGGTCGAGGCAGCGAATCTTAAATTATCAGTTGTCACGAGCCCATAGAATAGTGGAAAATGTATTTGGAATTCTTGCAAGTGTATTTCGTTCATTACGTGAGCCACTTTTACTGCAACCGGAAAAGGCAGATGAAATTGTGCTCACCTGTGTGCATCTACATAATAATCTAAGAGGCACTACTACATCTAAAGAAATGTGTTCTCCACCCGCTACTACCGATATAGAAGATTCAGACAACGGAAGATTGAATGAAGAAGTCTGGAAAAAAGAATCTCAGAATATGGAATCGTTGTTGCCTTTGCGAAGAAAACCACGAAAAGCATGTACGGAAGCATTCGCAATCTGAAACGAATTCAGTGATCATTTTGTGTCAGATGAAGGTCAAGTCCCTTGGCAGCTTCAATGTTGTTAATTGCGTACTGCTAGTACGTTAGTACTGCTAGTACGCAATTAACAGAGTAGGACAGACGAACCGAAGAGTATCCAACAGGTCCTACGAGCACGAACTAGCAGTACGCAATTCGGACATGACCTCGACTCTCTTCAAACATCACCACGAAACCGGACAATATATATATATATATATATATATATATATAATATATATATATATATATATATATATATATTATATATATATATATTTCATTGGGCCATATTTCTTTATCGGAAGAGTTTATGGCTTGATTACCTCAATTTTTTGGAAAACCAGTCACCACAATTAATTATTCATTTTCCCATTCGACTCAAATAGAGAATGTGGTATTTAGAGAAAGGATCACCTGTTCATTATATTGTTCCTGTTAATCAGTATTTAGACACTGCATTTCCCAGAAGATGGATCGGTAGAAGAGGCCCTTTCAAGTGGCCTCCTCGCTCACCAGATTTGAAAAAAAAAATTTTAAGGGGGGCTACGCTAAAGGTTGAGTTTATAAAGCACCCCCATCTACATAGGAGGATATGAAAAACATAATTGAGGACGTATTCCTACATATTCCAGTTAGCATGTTGAGGCGAGTTGATGAAGAATTTGAAAACCGAATAAATTATTGTTTGGAAGTACTAGTGGTCACTTTGAGCATTTAATAATTCCCGATATTTGCAATATATATATATATATATATATATATATATATATATATATATATATATATATATATTATATATATATATATATATATATATATATATATATATATTTCCAGTTGAACCGCGTCTAGAATTTTTCTCCTTTCGACGTTTCGGCTCCCACTTTGGAGCCATTCTCAAGACTGCTTGACTTGGTGGCGAGGCCTAAGTCTCCTTAACCCCCAGCACCCACTTTGACAGAGTGAAGATTGTGGTTTGGTAGATGGAAGGATGGTATTTGTAGCTGTATGAGAATCCGACGTTGTTGAAACTGTCGGACTGTATACAGGTCTGGTTTGAGAAGGATTAATTAATGGATTTGTTCGAAGGGATACTAATGGTTTCCAGGAATTGGGGAGTCTTTGTGAGACGTCTCGTTTATTGAGGCATTGGGGGCGTTTTTCAATTTCTATTGCTTCGCGAATGATCTGGAGTGGAGTGTTTTTGCTGTGGCAATGGTCTTCGTGTTGTTGAAGTCAATTTTGTGTCCGGTTTCGTGGTGGTGTTTGAAGAGAGTCGAGGTCATGTCCGAATCACATACTGCTAGTTCGTGCTTGTAGGACCTGTTAGATACTCGTCGATTCGTCTGTCCTATATATGTTCTCGGGCAGTCGTGGCAAGGAATTTCATATATTCCTTGTGATTCTAGGTGAGCGCAGAAAAGAGGATATTTGATTGTTTGCTGTGAAAACTGTCTTGATGTCGTATTTCGTCAAAATTCGGCTCACTTTATCAGTGACACCCCGAATGAAAGGAAGGAAAGCTTTCGGGCGATCAGCCGGGTCGTCCGGTGGTTTGGGATGCGAGAAGCGGGTGTGTTGGCGTTGAATGGTTCTCTGGATCTGGGGGTAGGAATAATCATTTTCAAGAAGGGAAGATGTAAGCTTCTTCAGCTCACTGGGTCTGTTATGGTCATCTGTGAGTTTGATGGATCTATTGATAAGAGAATTCAGTACGGAGCTCACCTGGGCCAACACGTCGGCTTCAGTGCAGATGTATCAGTTGCTCTTGACTCGTAATCTTCCATGTAGAGGTTTGCAAGTACTGGCGAAAGAGGAGAACCCATAGTGGGGGGGCATTTTACTTGTTTGTAAAATATACCCTGGAACAGAAAGTATGTACTGGACATACAATAACTAATGAGGTTGAGCGTGTCTTGGGAGATTCAATGTTTCGTTTTTAGAATGCTAATTGTATCTGCTAAGGGGATGTTTGTGAAAAGAGATACTACATCAAAGCTAACCAGGATGTCTGAGGGACGAAAGTAGACCGATTTGATGATTTCTAAGAAATGGAATGAGTTTCGAACATATGATGAGGATTGTTCTGCAAGGGGTTGAAGAATGTTTGCGAGATATTTAGCTAGAGCTTTTGTTGGTGAGGCAAATGCACCAACTATAGGGCGGAGTGGAATGTTCGGCTTGTGTATTTTGGGAAGGCCATATATTCGAGGTGTACGCGAAGTCGTCACCAAGTCAAGCAATCTTGAGAATGGTTCCAAAGTGGAAGCCGAAACGTCGAAAGAAGAAAAATTCCAGGCGCGGTTCAACCGGTAGTTCCAGAGAGCATATATATATATATATATATATATATATATATATATATATATATAAGAGAGAGAGAGAGAAGGGTAGTCTTGTTTGCTGACTAGTTAGGAAATGAGTGAGACAATATTTGGGTATGCAGCAGGCCAAAACAGTGTACTCTTATAACACAGATTCCAAGCTTTCGATAATCTTTATTATCATCATCAGGGATGCTACAATATGGTGAAACAAGCGGTTAGATCCATGAAGAGAGATCAGTCAAACAACTTACAGTGTAAGTGAGGTTAAACGGCACGATGAATAAAATTATTTGGACACCACATATCTGCGCGTAGACAATAAAACACGCCAGTCAGGACGTTAACGAACAACAATGTTTCACATAATAAAACGCTTTTTTTAAAAAAATATTTTAAAACCACCTGTTTGTTCCTTGATGAGGAAACGCCGAACACGCGGGAATAATCAGAATCAGAATGGCGTTGACAAAGGACAACTGTCTAAATGGCGCATGTGCAGTGCCAACCAATGACGATGCCCAAGCTCACGCGGGCTTCGACCCGATATCGATCTGTGACCAGATCACAGCAGGGATGCCAACGGAGCTCGCGCTTCGAGTAGCTGCGTCTACCACATACGTTGGATATTACACGTTCAGTGAAACATTTCTAGTTCCTCAACATCCGTGTTACAATTGAATTTTGTCTAAACTTAATTAATGAAATGACTGTGAAAAGTGAGAAATTTTTTTTTGAATTTTGAAAAATGTACAATTAATTTTCAAAGTGAATATTTTTGTAAAACAATGCCTACATTATCACATTTCTGATGATGTCTTAATTAACTGAAAGGTTCAATCTGTGAGATGAAAGATTTGTGGAGGAAATCTGATGATTTTCTCCAAAAGTGAGAGAAAATCATATCCTCCTATGTAGATGGGGGTGCTTTATAAACTCAACCTTTAGCGTAGCCCCCCATAAAATTTTTTTTTTCAAATCTGGTGAGCGAGGAGGCCACTTGAAAGGGCCTCTTCTACCGATCCATCTTCTGGGAAATGCAGTGTCTAAATACTGATTAACAGGAACAATATAATGAACAGGTGATCCTTTCTGTAAATACCACATTCTCTATTTGAGTCGAATGGGAAGATGAATAATTAATTGTGGTGACTGGTTTTCCAAAAAATTGAGGTAATCAAGCCATAAACTCTTCCGATAAAGAAATATGGCCCAATGAAATGTTGCTTCATTGGAAAATAAAACCTTATTCAAAAAATCTCGTGTCTTGTAGCAACTGTTGCTGAGACCATTCACAAAATGTTACTTTCTTCAAGAAATCACCATCTAATAACTCTTGATGTATCTGAACACGGTACCGATGAAACGTTTTTTTTTTTCGAAATTCTTCGTATGATAATTCGGCTTATATCAGTTTGTTTGGATATTTCTCTATGAGGATGAGGATTTCTATATGAAGATTTTCAATCTTCTGTAACTTTCAAGTTTTCTTCAGTTAATGCAGTGTTGGTTCTCTTTTTTTTTATATGCGACATTTCCTGTTCGAGTAAATCGAACAGCTTTCAAACGCTCCTTTTCTGTGTCACTTTTTGTATGTAAGTTGACCCGTTTCTACATCTCAAGGCATCTGCAGAAATTATCGCTTCTTCATTTGATTGAATGTGAAACTGAGTCAGTTTTGAATAATTTTGATCAGACGAACCTGATTTTTTTATTCGACAGGTCTGGGATGGCACATGACAACTAAAGAAGTGCTCATTTTCATGCAAGAATCCATTGCAAAGTTATGTCCATTGTATCTATCATCGAAGAATAATTCCATGTATTACCAATTTCATTTTTATCAGTGTATGAAGAATAAAATTCATCGGCAATTGAAAATGATTTCCATATTTGTAAAACATCGACATCAATGTTTTGAATTATGAGAAACCAACGACATGAAATCTGCTCTGTGAATTCGCCGTCAAGATGATTCCAAGTTCGAATCTTTCTGTGATCCAGTGGGCCAACAATTATAAATAACAGAATAACCTCTCAAAAAGAAATTTTATGATAAGAAGTTCAGTTCCGAAACGAAAAAACTATTTATGAGTATTCATGGAAAATTATTCCATCGGCTACTTCATGTGACCCTTATGAAGAAATATATATAAATAGCAAGAGGAACAGATAGTCTTATGCAGGAGCTCTGGTACGAGAGAAAAAGGCCTCTAGATATTTTTTTTTCGTTTTTTAACTAGTGAATTTATTTACTTATTTTATTATTTTATTTTTGTTATTATTTGATACGTACTTAGCTATTTCTGGCAACGAGAAAGTCCATGTGATAAATCTAGTGGTGTAGATATAGGCTGTTTATTACATCTGGTGACGGAGTGTAAATGAGGTTTAGGTTGTGTTCACTACACCACGGAAGTATACAACTTTTGTATGATTGCAATAAATTAGTCTTGCTAAGGGTAATGATGAAGCAACACGGCAGGTTAGTACATAAAGTGTTACCCACGAAATTTGTGATTCACTCGAGAAATTTTGATGCTGTTTGTTTGGGATCATCGTTCATTTTGCTTTGAAACACATGCCTCAATTTCAATGATATATAAGCATTGCGCGGGATCGTGTACACGTTCATTTCTCATTCAGATGTAGTGGAACAGATCGTAAATTAGTTATTTCGACATAACACAGACTCACATTTTCGTTTAGCTATATGCTTGGACGGGCATTATTATTTAATAAATGACATTTACTGCATTCGGTCACATACTATTCATATGGTGTTGAATAAATATGTTACTGGAGTCAATGTATACTGAGTATATTTGAAATTCAATTCATTCGAATAAAAATGGATGTGGGAAGGAAGCTGATCCTGATGACAGTCCGTCTTTTTCACCTATTTTGAACTTGTTGGATTATATAGTTCTTTATGGGGGCTGAGCTTCACCTGGACTGTAGGTAATGGCCTATTGTTCAGATCTCACGGCCACTTTTATGCCTGATCCATAGATCAGATGTTCAGTTCATTTACTTCTACTCCAAGAAACTTGTCACAATGCTGATCAATGGTGGCGTTCATTCATGACACTTTCCTTCTAACCTGTTGCATACGAACGCCTCTGTTTATGAATATTATGAAAACTTTCGTTATCTGTTACTTTCAGTGATACATAAAGTGGAATATTGACAAGTAGGGAGGCAGTAGAATGTAGCTACAAAAAAAAATGGATGTTAAGTATCTATTTGGGGTACTACTAATATTTCCATCATCGAACCAATGCAAAATTGCATAATAATAAGTCTTACCACATTTTTCCCTACAGAAAATATAAACACAATAGAAATTTGGCATGAATGAAAAAATTTAAAAAAATTGTAATCAACTCGAAAAATAAAACATAAGCTGTAGCTGCCTTATTCCCATTGATGTGAGGGATCCCAGTCACTCACCAAGAGTTTTTCAAAATTGCTCTTGGATTCTTACAAAATTTCAAGAACTCAATAAAGTCAGCTCGAGTAAGTGTGGATTTGGGGCAAGCGTGAACAATTGCATTCAATGGGCGGCCAATGAACCAATTGCAGCGCTATCTGGCATACACTAATACAAATCTCTGTTTGAATCTACGTTGAAAGCTACCCTGCAAACTGGAATTCAATAGATTCATTCAGGAAAGTTGCCTTCTTCGTTTCCACTTGATATGTATCATTTGAATTCTAGGTTAGTTTGCATAGTTCAAACCTACCCCGAAAAAATTCTGGAGTAAGTGTGAACTCGCGTATTCGTTCACACTAAAAATATTTTCTGGTTTCGGATGCAAAATGGTTCGAAATTATCGCCAAAAACCCAAAAGGCCCTAAATCATTCTCAAACGGACCTCGATAATGTAGTAGAAGAAATGAAAGAAGAGCACCGACCGAGCAAATGATGAGCAGAATAATTCAGAAGTATGGGAAAATATGGGAGGAAATTTAAATTTTCAAGACATTTTGGTTGATTTTCATTTTTTACCTTTCTGAAATTTATAACTGTTTCACCAATGAAGATATTCGAATTTTTCACATTCGGAAAAATTTTGTGTCAGTATATATATTTTTCACAATCGCTCCATTTTCATGGTGCAAGTTTACGCAGAGAAGTACGTTCATTCGCACTTGCCTCAAAACTATGGGAAAGTGTAGTAGTAGTAGTAGTAGTAGTTAATTCACAAACACTTACAATACAATAATACAACTCAATACAAAATACAACATGAGACACTAAGGAAAATTATTTTGTGATTGAAGTACTCTTGATAAGTGATTGAACACTTGTTTCAAGTTAAAATAATTGAAAATTCAATTCTTAATAGGTAGGATGGAAATTAAATATAATAATACAAGGCAATTATGATGAAAGAATTTGCGGGATAGGGTACTTATTCATTTTCAAGCAAATTAGTGGAAAGGTTACCTGGGTTTGCGGTGATGTAATATTTCAACCTTCTTTTGAAGACATGAATGTTGATGATCTCTAGCAGTTCCTTGGGTATGTCACTTTGGAGTTTTGGGGCAACAAATTCATAAGACTTCTTTCCGAGTGCTTTTCTCATGAACGGGACTAAATAGCTGATAGGAGAATTTTCTTTTCCTGAAGATGCTATTCTTGATGGCAAAACGCGAGTCGAGTGCAAAAATATCAGTTTGGTAGTAGGGTAATTGATCTCTAAGAAAAGTTTCAACTTGCACACCAAAGGTTTCAATCTCATCGTTTATACATCACAATAATGATCTGTAATTTTCTGAGCAGACATAAGCATATGACGAAAATATTTTGAAATTTTTGAAACAGCTAGAAATGACAAAAAATTTGGTCACATGTTTCACTCATGAAAAAAGCGTTTTGACTTACCCAATCTTACCTTATATGTCTTACATATTTCTCAACCTGGAGATTATATTCATATAATTACAGAGCATTCGTATTCATTAAACATTGTGAGAAGATAAACTATCTTCGAAAATTCATTTTCGTGAAGTGAATGGTGAAGGTACCCATCAAGATAGCACCAACATGTTCTCCACAAAGGTATTGAAAGTCCTGGAAATATAATATAACTTGAAAACAAGAGTATAATCGAATAACTTTTGAGGAAAGCAGGACGGAAAAAAGCAAAAATATTTTTTTATCTATTTGTAAATATACATTTCATTGAAGTCAAATTTTCATATACAAATTCTTCTTTCTATTGCCGGGGTTCCGAAGACCGTCGACCATGGGAAACGGGTTTCGAAAAGTAATTCGAATACAAGCGAAAGCTTTCGTCCACTCGACGACCCACGCATCATACAGAGATGACGAAAACATATTATCGACAATATTGCCCCCATTGCATCCACCAAAATTAAAAATTGGATGACTCGCCAAATAGTAGAATTCTAGATCCAGTTATCAATCTGTCCGAATATAATCATTGGTGTTATAAATAGCATCATATCTTGAACTTCGATATTGTACTCATGAGCATGAACATGTGTGCTGACTCGCAAAAAATGGCAGTTCAATTAACCAGAAGCCTCAATAACATAGAATCCAAAGTTGAGAACGAGATAGGATAGGAGAAATGGAAATAAAAAAGTCGTATGTGGGAAAGAGTTTAGTTGAAACTAATTGAAGGCGACAAAAGTTCAGATATCTTCATTGATGATGATGATCAATTCTTGGAAAATTGTAGTCGCCGTCCATATTATTCTATTAGCCTATATTCAATTACAGCCATTGCTTTTGACGTAGTAGTTTGGTGGACACCAACATGTTCGCAAACCAGAGTCTTCCACGCAACTCAAAATTATTCAATTTTATCAACGTAACATATAGCCAATTCTTTTCACTCCGGAATCTTCAGGAAAAAATTATATCCACTCCTATGTATTTTTCACAAAATCGATATAACGCTTCAACCATGATCACAGGTTGTTATAGATATAGCCGATATTTTTGTTGAATATGGACTCTGCCATAGCTCCACCGCAATCAAACTGAAGTATGCTACCTCTGAAATTTTGAATGTATGGATTTATATAATCGCTTCGTGAAACTAATTTTTAAGAATCAGTAGAAATCTACTAGCAACAAATTGCACATATTTATGAAAGTGGGAGGGAAGAAATAAAAATACAACTAGGTGGAGCAAATGTAGCAAATGTAAAGTAGAAAAACACGAACACGTTTCTGTTGGGAGAAGGACTTGTATGAACAAATATGAGGTGGAAAAGTTCCTGAGATTGTTGAAATTCCTAAAAAGAACTGGGGCTTACCATAAACTGAATTAGCTCTAGCGTTGTGAATGTGTTAAACGCGTGTTTCAAAGCAGAATATTTCTTCATAATGAGGAACTGAACGCAAGTGGTGTGGATCATCGAAACAACAGGAATATTATACCTATCAGTTCATGGAAGAAAAAGAGGTGAAAGCGTAGAAAGATCGCCGGAAGAGTTAAAGCAATTAGATCAGGGAACTACGGTAGTATAGGTATATCCGGTAGTATAGGTGTATGAAAGTAAAACCCATATGAATTATGGGGAGGATTCGTGAAAGTAAATTAGTTATCAACAATTGAATAGCAAAAAATATTTTTCAACAAATTTTTGTTGCGTGTGAAGAGAAAAGAATTTAACGAAACTTTTGAAACTGATCATCCCATAGACCAGCAAAAAACCTTCGAAATGACGAATTTTCGAAACCAATAGGGTGAGTTTTCGCTCAGGAAAAAGCTGAAAAATGTTGGAAATTCCATATTTTTCGAAAAATAATAACAATTGCAAAACATGCTAGAGGTATGGTGAAAATTTCAGATGTATTCATCGGATAGGTTTCGCAAAATTGTGATTGTGCATGAAAAATATAATTTTTTGCAACATCTTCATACGTTTAAACTTTTTTCTGAAATAGCACGCCAAGTGCAAAGAAAGGTTACAGAGGCAACAGCATGAACCAGCTGCATATTTGTTGTTTCAGCCAGGAGATCGCGTGTTCACAAGGCAACAACTTATGAGGCAAATCGTATGACGGAACTCTGATGGGCTGTGGTTTGAAAGTGTGTTCGTTTGATGAAGGCGATAACAGCAAGGAAAGACTGGGATCCATCACTCAAAATAACTTTTATCCTCTGGGAATATATTTTTTGGAACTAACTATTGATAAAATGTCAAGGATATAATCATTCGTTGAAGACAAAAAAAATGAGAAAAAATACAGGACCAATCGACAATAAACACTTATAGTGACAAACATAATTTTTATATTTTTTTCCGCTGTCTTTCTCAACTGAGGGTTATTTGCAAGAAACAAAAAAGCCGCAATTCGCTTTCTATGTTCTATGGGGACAAAATCATATGGTAGAACAAAGTTAGTCGAATAGGTGTCCAGCACCAACCAACGTTACCTTAGAAATAGTTAAGTAAGTGTTTTCGATAGTTTTCCAGATGATACTTCAGCTCCTGCAAAACCAGTGAGCATTTACGCCGAGAGCACACCAATGCCGAGAAGAGGATGATTAACATATATTTATCAAATAATAGTTGAAGCGACAGTAATTTTTGATTGAATAAAAAGCAATCAATGAATTCATCCGGGGAATTCAGTTTTCATTTTCGAGTTGTCGAAAGAGACTTTCTTCTCATTTTAACAACTGCTTCTCGAAAATCCTACGAAATTCAACAGTTGGCGTTTATATCGTGGGTTGAGATGGAGTTTCATTTATGACGATTTCAATTCGGCATATGCAATTTCACCTCGATTGCAATGAAACGATTATAAAAGTGATATTAACCTTTTATATATAACCTGAAAAAAACTGCTGTTGGAAAAGTTGTTGAATATTGCAGAATTTTCATATAAAACATACAATCAAGGTGATTATAAAATCTTCGAGGCTTTACCTTTGTCTGCAAATCGCTTGGATTTCGATATTTCTGTCAGAGGAAAAGTCAAAAATTTACTCACTGTAAGGAAAAAAGAAAGGATCATTTCGCGATTTTTTTTCAAAACTAATTATTATTTGTCGAATTCAAAACGATTTTCAAAAAAATACTATGTTCACCTCGTAGGATTATGTCATCACAGTCCCCCAAGAATATTCGAATTTTCCTACCTGCTAAACAACATTAATTTATGTGAAATCAATCAAGATACTCTAGCCAATAATCATACGCAACTACATGATTCTGGATAGGAATTATTCACCAGGTACTCAACTATATCTACATGCAGATTAGAAACTATTTTAACCAACAATAGAAGCATTCAAGCAGTACATTGTAGTAACTCTTGCCTTGTTTGGTGTGTTATATCGATTTGTTTATTAGTTTCTCTATGGATTCCAACGAGCTCATACCTCAGCAAAGATGAATCAATAATTTCACCATTCTGTCAGCACTAAATTTGACAATTTCATTTGAACCGGTGACTTCGCAAAAAGTTTCAGTTCTCCTTATACGAAAATCCTTACAAATTCATCCAACTCACGTCAGAGATGTAATAAATTAAGGTTTAGGCTTTTCACTTAGATTATATTTGTGTGACAGCTGCTGTCACCAGACGTGGTTTTTCCACGTTAAATTTTGGATGCACAGGCTATTTCTAAGAAGCTTGGATGTTACAGGGTTGAAATCCTATTTCCCAATTGAACTACTATATTCAACAAAAAATTAAAAGAAACAGAAATGATATGAAACTTTTATCTTACCGCCGCCTTCCTCAACCGTTTCGGTAAATCCTCGAACGGCGTTCCCATCTTGTCAGGTAATGGATATCCAGTATGACGAAACAAACTTCACCTCACTGTTTTATTTATCATTATGCTCGGTCTTGGCTATAGAAACCCCAGAAAGCTATGTCATACCTAATATGAGATTCGATGAGAGAAGAATAGGTGTTTCTAGCGATAACTGGACCAAGTTCGTTTCACACCACTCTAATGCATATAATTTTTTCAGTGACATAATGTTATGTTTTCTGAAGTTCATTATGTGTATGCCCAGAAACGTAATACATGATTTATTTTCCACATTGTGTTAAGACAGATATTCAAACTTGAAGGTTAGGATGTTAGTTTCATTCATATCAAAGCAGAGATAGTTCGTGTTACACCAAGCTATGGTCTTCTCTAGATCCTGGGCTATGATAGTTTTTAAGCTATCCACATTTTTGCCATGCCACATAAAGGTGATAACGTCAGCAAATAATGTTATTTTCCTGTGATAAATAAACGAGTTAGGTACAGTAAGAACAAAATAGGACCTAGCACTGAGCCTTGAGATACTCCGGATCTGATGTCTAATCTTAATTTCTGTTTGTCTGTACGCTGTGTATTTTTTGAGTTGAGATTTATCTGCATCTGAAAGTCGCATGAAGGTTACTTTTGTAAAACGAAATGTTCGGTATAAATCTAATCACTACACAGCTGACTATATAGAAACGAGTCACGTCACCACTAGAGATATGCGAGTGCAAATATAGACAAATTGTTACAAATGTAATGGTGATGAATCGGAAAATGAAATCAAATTGATATATGGGAGAATGAGATAAATATATGAGAAAAAACTTATCGAAACGAAACGAGAGTGAAATGCAATGAATTTTTCCGGGATCCGGATCAAAGGACCAAAATAGTTTGGGGGATTTACCTATGGGAGCTTCACGAGGGAAAGCGGATTGTATAATTGTATGAATGTGAACTCAGCCCTGATCTTACCTTGAAAGTCTTGAGATTCAATCCTAAGGGTCAAATCCTCAGTCAGTGGACTGTTGCGGTAGTGGAAGAGGCTTCGTTTCCCTTCAGTTATTCAAACAGAAACAATGTTGATGATTGTAGAGATCAAACTCCAAAACACTTTTTGTGTGATAGTTCTCATTCACAACTTCTTTCACTGTTAACACGCACTTGATCGTCAATTAGTAGCTCGAACTGGGTGGTAAGGACAATACAAGGTGTATCCAAGAAGTGAAAGAAAGATGAAACGATGATGAATGGGAAATATTTTAATGTTCAACTGAATACACAGAAATCACTAAACAAGAGTCAATTAAATGAAATAATATAAAAAGGAATTCGACACTTTCTGAATGATATGGTCATCAGAGAAAATTTGGGAGATCCAGACGCTGAGAATTTGTTTTCCGAAAATAAGAATATTGAAAGTTACAAAACCAATAAGATATTGAAAAGAATTCGGAGATTGAGATTTTCACTTCGAAAAACTATATCCTAAAAATAAATAAGTTGAGTTTTAATTTTGACGGTCTCAAATCTTTCTTTGTAAACAAATGAACAAACCACAACAAATTTTGTCACACGATTTGCACAATACTATTATTAGAGTTCATCGTCAGTTATATATATGAATACGAGGTCTCCTGACCAAAACAATCAATGTGCATCTGGTTCCTGTTGTTGGCTCCGGTATAACTATATTCGCATTTGTCTATACCGTACTGAGGAAGGGTTAGGAGCCAGAAACACATGTCTGCGCTTGTACCCATTTCCTGACTGCTTTGTTTACCCAATAAAGAAAAGTTTGAACGAATAACTCAGAACATCGGATATTCGTAATCGACGCAAAGGGTTTTTACTAATTGTAAGGAGAATTATCAAAATTCATCGATGACTTTTCGCAGTTGAATACTTCAATCAGTTGAAGATCATAATGCTCTTGAGCGCATCACATTCCAGAATGTTTTTCTCACCACAGACTCAGAACGACGAGTAGCATTCGGACATGTTTGAAGCCTCACCGATTATTTTGAACGATTGCTATCGTCTTAAAAAAATTGCACTGACAAGCCTTCATCTCTGAGATGGTGCTTGTATATTTCTTTAACAATTAATGATCACCAGAAACGACAGGAGGAAACTCAAAGATCTGATCTTCATACACAACATCATAGGTGGTAAACTGAATTGCCTCGATATACTATGACAATCGCGAATAGTAATGATAATGTATAGATTTCATTGAAACGAAACTGGAAAAAATCTATGATATTTTAATACAGTTTCACCGGAAAGATTATTACTTTCCTCTTTGTTGTTGCGAGTAGCTACTACGTTAAATAGATCGAAATATTGTGTGAATATTCTTCACTTTTCTATCATTGGAATATTTTATTCTTCATCCATGTACACTATTGTTATCAGCTTTGCGATTAATCTAACATTTTAACTGGACTAGCCCGAAAAATCAATATCATCACAAATAGTGATGGTTCTCTATGTTGGCAGTGAATACGAATTACAACTTGGGAGTTTGATACGGTATCTGAATTGGAACCTTGTTGGTCGAACCTATATTTGTTGGGTAACCGGGCATATGTGACAGAAAAAAAAAATCTCAATCTGGAAACGGCAAATTCTGATCACATGAGCTTGAATTATATATGGAGATATAGGGATGGAAATGAGTGGATGGATATAGACAACAAATCTTGCAGATAGGAAAAAAATTGAACCGTACACAAAACAGCAAAGCTGCAAAGAATAGAAATGACCTACAAATATGGGTTTGAAATGAGTTTTGAAATCGAAAAAGGGGTGTCATATATGTTCAGCCAGAATTCTGCAGGATCAAGGCTTTCAGAATTCATAATCAAAAACTTTGGATTGCAGTCCTCCAATCCTTTTCATTTTTGCAGATGTAACTGAAGCTCCCTGATAAATTTTTACAATCATATATAACACATTACCCCAGTAATCAAGTTATTATTAATATTATCCCGTCTAATCGATCAGCATAGAGACGTGTAACAGTTGTATTGTGATATTACAATGAACGTTGTTTGCCTGAGGACGGTGTGATTGAAATTAGTAACTGAAATGTTAACAATCTACAGTGTAGCTGGTACACTCAGGAAAATAACAAGAATCTGTACGTGTAGATTCAGCCGCGAAATTATTATCTTACAGATATTATTTGATTTCTAACGGTATTTCTGACTGGACTCTTTTTTTTTACGTTGAAGGACCCATGACATTATATCACATTGAAGGACAATATGAGGACGCAATTCCTGGCACAAATTGGTTTCGTGCAACCTGACGCATTTCGCAGCCGCAAAAAATATTTTGGATGACGGCCGGAAAACATTTTTACTACCGTTGAGTAGAGTAACTGCCGGCAAACTGAACGTTTGTGTTGCTGAACATTTCATTTCCATAGACATACAGTGATATTGACGTCATCAGTTTACTTTTCTAAACGTCATAATTTTTATTGATTTATATTATTTTCACGGTTGCACTAAAATCATTGTGTATACTATGGCCACAAAATGCTTTTTCGCGTTCCGAGAAAGGGATTATTGCAGAGGCCGCCCGGCCGAGGCAAAATAATGCCGAAGTCGCGAAAATATTTCGCGGCCATAGTACACACAATGTTTTTTGTACAACCGTGAAAATCATATAATTCTAAATATTGTACATTGCATAATCCGAACGCCATGGCCTTCAACTGGAACGGTCCACTTCTGGAGAAGGCAGTCTTCAGGGTGGAGAGCTACCTGCCCTTGCCTACTATTCAAATCTGTCGCGAACCACTTGTAGTCGGCTGAGATGATCAATCAAGGTGTTGTTTTTTCTTCACAGGGGGTAGCTGACTTTTCTGGTTATATCATTGATTCTCCTATAACCTCACAGAAACTCGTTAATCCATATTTTTAGTCACCAATACGATGGGTGATGAGCAAGGGCTACTTGTTCACGGAAGGAAAGCCCTGTAATGTTCAAAAAACAACTGGTGAATCTAGAGACAGGGGATACAAATCAACAATGAAAACTTATCGTATCGTAATTTGTCAGCCCCAAGAAAAACTTCCTCCGATAAGGAGAAGTCAGCAGTTCTCTTGAAAACATATCTCTCTCTGCAAAAGAGGTTCGATAGGTCTCCTAACTTCCAACAAAATAATTATAATAAATCATTTATTATTTACCAAAGTAAATGAAGAGCTACAGGTTCAGTATCCGACGATGTCTTCCTCTATTCTTCCACCTGAGCTTGCATATTGGATAAAAAATAGGGAAAAAATATCAACATGGAGATGAAAGTACTTATATTCACACTTAAATAACATATTAAGCAATATACTATAACTTACATGCTACTAGAGTGGAAAAGGAGAATAGAGAGGAAAGTAAAGATAGAAACGGGAAAAGAATGTGAAGTAGATGAATACGAAAGCAAATGATTCGTAAATTATAATTGGTTATATAGGAGAAATACTTATATTTCATTTTAAATGATGAATGTGATATGTCAAGTAGGTTTGGTAATATAACAATGAGGTGGTTGACAAGGGATGCAATGCGATAACTGAAAGAGCGTTTAAAAATAAATTTATTGTGATGTGGAACAGAGAGTAGAGATATACGACGAATGTTCAAATTATGCAAATCAGTTCTGAAGCTCAGTTTGATATATAAATATATATGGAGGAGTTTTCAGTTTTAGTATTCTATGGAACAAGCAAGCCATGTGATGTAGGCGACGATAATACATGTTCAACCATTTGATTTCCTTGAGTTTACCTCTGATACTTTGATTTTTTTTATACCGTAAATAAGTTTGATATAGCAATTTTGTACTTTTTGTATCTACATCATCGATACAGGGTCCATAATCAGCATCACAATGATTGAAATGTGAGAGAACACAAAGAATTTTTTTAGTAGCTGAATCAAGCTAGTGTCTTCGCGTGAATATTAATAGTTTCAAGGACCCGTGAGAATTCCTTAACTTGTTTGTTACATGCTGTTTGAATCTCAAATTTGAATCAATGATTAAACCCAAATTTTTTATTTGTGACTTGAACGAAATTTCATCGTCAGCCATTTTCAAAGTTATATTATTCAGAATACACACATTCTCTTTGCAGAACAGTAGAGCAGCAGATTATAGGGGGTTGAGTTTCAGAGAATGCTCATGTGAAATTTTCAATAGTGCATTCAAGTCTTTATTGATGCACGTAATTGATTCATTATTATTTTGGTATTTGAAGGAAAAGTATAACTGGATGTGATATGCGTAGAAATGATGTTTGAACCACTGTAAGGAATTGGAGAAGTTTGCAGTGACAGGAACCTAAAATGCTTCTTTGGGGCACTCCTGCTTTCACTTCTAACGGAGTAGAAGACAGGTTATCAATTTCAACAATTTGTATTCTATTTTCTAGACCTCAAAACCTAGAAAGTGTAACAAGGCCAACAAATCTTTTTGATTAATCGTATCAAACGCTTTTGAATAGTCTAATAAAATTAGAATGCAGATTTCGCCATCATCTTTTCGGTAATCCAGGGCGGTTTTGATTGCTTTTTTCGTGTTTGATATAATACCAAAGGTGCATGCAAGTCAAGAACAATTTTTTTGTAGGTACTCATTGAGTAGCCCGATTTTGTTGTCAATATTGTCGGTTTCAAAAATAAGATACATAAAGGGGTGGCTTCAATATCACTCTTAAATTGATCTAGATTAACTCTATCCAGCGGCCTGAACTGTATTGTTTTCTGATGACTATTATCTTCAGAGTCAATTTTAAAATAGCAGTATATTGAACAGTGATCAGATATACAACTATCCAGAACTCTAGCAGAGCAGTTCACAGTTTCATAATTGGTTATAATCAAGTCAATTAAAGTAATGCTATCAGAAGTGATGCGTGTGGGCTCTTGTATGACTTGTTTGAAATTAAAAGTATCCAATATCGACATAAATCATTGTATTATAGGTCCACACTGGATATCCAACATATTGATGTCAAAATCCCCCATGCATATGATATTATTGTAGTAGCTGAACATATTAGTGAAAAAGTCCTCTATTTCGTTGAGAAATTGCTGTGTATTTGAATTGGGTGGTCTGTATATATTACCAATGGATATGGTATTATTTTTATAGAAAATTTTTACCCAGATTGTTTCAAAGATATATAATTACACTCTTCGAATATTATATCATATAATATCTTTTTTAATGTACAAACCAACACCGCCTCCGCGAGTTGGTATGTCCTTGCGAATGAAAGAATATTCCTTGAGGCTCACCACATCACTACTAAATCCCGCATGAAGCCAAGTTTCAGTTACTTCAACTACATGGCATCCATCATCAACAACCCTGCTTTTGAATTAATTGAAATTAGAAATAAGAGATCTAACGTTGGTATGAGAAATACGCAAATTCATCTGAATCTGAAACTTATTAGTAGGTAAAGCTAGTGTGAGTGAGAAGAAAGGGAAAATAAGGAAAGGGAGAAAGAGAAATATATAATTCAGGTAATTAGCTATAAGTCTTATAGATTACGCAAGATAAGCAAACTAACACGTTGTCCTTCTGTGTGAATAATATGCACTAGCGTGAACAATTCGACTGATGAAAAAAAGCACTCGGGAAAAAAAATCGTTATGTTTAGAATCCACCAAAGGTGTGAAAAGTAAAATAGAGTTATATATTCTCTACATACCTACCTAATAATTCAAGATTTTATATTGAAACTACTATAATAATCGGAGAAAAATGAAATATTAGAACTCAAAGAAACATTTCAATTGAAGCTAAAGAGCGTCATGACAAAGATTGAATGAGGAAATATTGAATCAGAAACTTAAAAGTAATCATTTTCACAATAGCTGATCGATTTCATCTTCTTTTCCAATACAGTGTATGACGTCATTAATCTTTGTGTCAATGTTTCCGTTGCGACACCAAACACTATTTTCAGGAAGCTTGTTCATGAATGAAAATTCCACTGGATTTCAGAAATCTCCTATTAGCCAGAACTTTATTACGTATGGCAACACTGTTAAATTCAACCCAGACAGCTGGTGGTTTGTTGTTGCTAGCATTGGATGCGGTGGGAATTCCGCTGTCATCGGGTAATCCGTGATATTGACAAGGGTGGAACGATTGACAACAATTCAGAAGAGCACCGACCGTGAAAATATCTATAGAAGAGAGACAAGTCTCCGATTCTTCTACGATGTTCCAATGAAGTGAGCGAGTCTGTGAGCGAAGAATCACCAATAAGACGAATCGTTTTTTTTTCTGAATAGAATCAAGAAGTTTCAATGAATATTTCGGTGCTGAGCTACATACGTGGAAACTATATTTTTAAGACAGTCCGTATCTGTCCTTTCTCATGCTGTCAACAATATCCAACGCTCTCTAACAATACGGACAGTACTCCAGGTGCCAGCTTGTAAATTCAGCACAAAAGTCATTTTGTAGCCATCCAGGCGGCTGTCGTGAAAATGGACACTCCAAGCGGTTCGACGGTAAACACAATCGCTTTGTATACCACAAAATCAGATGAAAAGAGGTGTGACCTGACGTCCTACTTTCAAAACTGCAGATTCGAAAAATCTGTCAAAATGAAAGGTAAGCGATTTTCTTTTGATTTCTTCTACACAATAGTAAGTTTCAAACGGTTTTGTTTTCCTATTTTGCTTGCTTCACATTCGGTCAGTATTTCTTGGTTCAGTTGATGTTTCAGAGGTCCACAGTCTCGGAATAGTATGAAAAAAGGTCTTCGCTATACATTTTCGAAATTATCTCAGAACATTAACAAACTGCATGAATAACGTGATGGACGAGAGTACTCCATAGTTTTTTTGGAATTATAATATTCTCTATTGAAACGATTTATGCACATGAAAGACCTTCAAAAATGGCTGAAATCACTTAAATACTTCCTTATTTGCAATCCTACCATTCTTGATATATTCTGTATGAAATCATAATTCACATTGCATTTATACTTTTGTCCATCGAGAAAACATGAATCAGAAACGCAAGACAATAGTCTCAACTCAACTAGGCTAGAAACTTGCACTAACAAATTGTTATTGAATCCAACTTTCTCATCCAAAATAGAATAAAAAATTGCTAGCAGTCTGTCGAACGTGAAGGCTTTTGGTCCAAGCTGAGTATTCAACCGCTCGCTCACTTTACTTTTCAGTTTTACATCCTTCATTCTTTTAGTTTTCTTTCCGTGATACTTCATAAACAATCTCTTATCATCTCTGACCGAATTATAGCTTGCTAAGTAGGCTGCTATCAATAAATATTTAGCGTAGAAAGGAAGTTCAAGAGTCTGTGCCGCATTATCGTTGGAAAAAGTGGAACTTTTCGAAAACTCCTCATAGTCAGTAGTTGGATCTATTCGTAGGTACAAAACTTCCAAAGAAGCTTTGAGAACACTGGAGATATTTCTCCACAAGGCCATATTATCATTGACGGTTAGCTCTTTGTTGATGATGGGTAGGCAATATTTCACAAAATTGACTCTAGACATATGTCGGAGTTCGGATAAGTCTCTACAGGCGCGATAAAATACTGACAAGAAAGCGTTCAAATAATTCTGGTAGAAATTCAAATCGAAGTCCATCAACTCTTCTGAATAACGAGATATCATTTCTCTGGCATAGTTGATATCCCCAGAGAGAATTTCCAATAATTCATCTTTATTGTATTGTGGAAAATAAACTTTGATCGGCTGAACGATGTTGCCTCTTGCGTAAAACTTTTCGAAAACTATTTCTGATATGAGAACCACACTAACGGAAATACCGCTCAGCTCCCTCAGCCTCAAGAATGCCGCTAATAAATTGAATTCCATATTCCTAAGTTCTTCTGCTTTATCCAGTACGAGAACGGAGCCATCGACATGATTTTCCTCGGAGAATTTCTGCATTTGTAATATGAAATCCATCATGTTGTCACATCGTGCATAGGGATGCGGATTTTTAGGATCCATTTTGTGGTCAGCTAGCTTGTTGAGAATGGACTCGAAAAGAATTTTCGACGAGTAGCATTCTACCAGGTTCACGACAGCGTGCTTTATTTCGAGCTTTTCCAGCAAGGATGTGACCACAATTGATTTTCCCGTGCTCGGTCCGCCGTAAACGTAGACCGCCTCGACGGAAGGCTCGTCTTTGTATGCAAACAGATTATAAAGTTGTTCAATTTGAGTATCCCGGCACAGTATTTCCTGCCGCAGGGATGATAGAGTTTGATCCATTGTAAAAGTTTGGAGATTACTTCAGCGACTTCTGAAACAAAATGATTTAGGAGTTTGAGATTCGTTTTTCCAGAGTATATATCAGGGCAGTAGCAACTAAATTATTGCAATGTTCACTAGAGAACCATTATTTATGAAAGAAGACACTAATCAAAATTTACACACACACGCAATTACGCTTTTCGCTTTGAGACTATCTCAATTGTGTCGATACGAGGACCTCATCTGCATTCGTGTTAATGTGAGAAATTCGTCTGAAGAAAATTGTCAAGAATATTTCAGAGGTCGAGATAAAGACAATTCAGGAGTCGATACGAAGTTGTTAATTGCATTCGTGTGAGGAATACGTATGATGGCTTCAAATGGCATAGGTCTGTTCTGTAATCGTCTTCAACGTGTTTTGGTTTTTTCGATTGCAATTCGGAACTAGTCCATATTCCCATATCAGCTCTAACGTTGGAGACGAACCAGCAAGAACTGAATTCACACGTGCACACATATTGGCACTATTTTTATCCATTTTCAATTCATAACCTAATTTTTTTATCGGTTCCTTCAAGAATTTTACATATTTATTTCATAATGGAAGTCAAATATAAGACAATTAACCCTTTGAATATTCGTTTTCAATTATTCAATTTTTCATATGAACTAATAGTTGTCTCAAGTTGCACTTGAAATTATTCCTGTGGAAAAAATGAGAATTGTTTTGCCATTAATTATGGATTTGTGATACTCTCATAACTATAGATGAGCAAACCAAAATCTTCCCAAAGTTTCAATTGGTCTAGGAGAAAAAGTTCAGCGAAGTAAGCCATGACCCAAACAGGACGAGGCATACCCTCAGAAAAATTTATATGAATATTCAGATGGTTTGATACCCATATCGTTCAGAGGTGTTGCAAATATATCCAACATTACTATTAGTTCGTAGCATCATATGAATAAAAGTTCTGTTTGATATGACTCTGTTCTGACTCATCCCTCGAGGAAATTCATAACAAACAGTTGAGTAAGTGTCGTGTAGCTGTATGTCTTCCCAATTTTCGTACATAATTTCTAAAGCAAGACATTTTCAAGGTCACGTCGTAGCCTAGAAGATATGAGACAACTCGTGAACTCTAGGACAAGACAAATCTCTCTCATTCCTTCACTTTTACCATCCTTCAGAATAAACAACAAAAAAACTCAAAAATGAAAATGATCGAACTGTTCGACTGACTGCATGGCTCACAAAATTCCACCTCGTTTCCCAATGTCCTCCTTCGAATCCATGAAAAACTCAATAAATCTAAATCTCTTTCCCGAATAGAACTGTTCTGTCGTTGAATAGTGGGTAATTTTTTTCTATGTTCTGGTTCACATTATGAAAGGAAAATCCATGTTATATTCAGACAACATCGGGCGAACCAAATGGGAGCAATCAAGACTTCTCTATCGATTTACAATTTTGAAGGTTTTGAATTTTGACCTACCTGTTGGATAAATGAGCCTCAAAGGAAAGAGTTGCTATTCTGATTGTCATGGAAAGTGCCATTAATTTCGAACTCATGAATATTAAGGAAGATAACGAATCATTTATTGTTCTTGGCACAAGGAGTAAGATGAAGATCAGCTTATTTATGTGTGCAAACAATATTTCACAAAATACGGAAAATCTTTAGTCCTGACACTGGATATATGCAAATTATTCGATTGCATTTAGCGCCTAGTAAAACTTGTCAAACTTCTATGATTCGGCTTACTTTTTTGCATGTTTGATCTGCCTCAACATTTCTTTACGTATTTTTCGATGGGGTTCCCTCTGTTTATAGTTAGAATCTAAGCTATGCATTTTTATGTTTGTCATGTTTTCCTGTTTTTATATATATATATATATATATATATATATATATATACATACATATAAGTATGTAATGAATTGTTTTTGTCAATAAAAAGTAATTGAACTGTCATCATTTCGTATACAGATTTTAATCTGATATCAAAAGGTTACGGGCCCAGGACACGCTATATACTATTTTCCTGGTCGAACATGTCTGCGAGAAAAGATGACAAGTACGGGATCACACAATTTCATGGAAAAGATTTTGCTGTGTGGAAGTTCCGGGTGGAGTCCATTTTGGAAGAGCAAGGCATATTGGGTTGCCTCACTGAGAGTCCACCAATAGAAGATAATAAAAAGTCGGTTTTTGGAAAAAACGATAGTAAAGCAAAAGCGATTATCATTCAATGCGTTGCTGATTCACATGTAGAATATGTTATAGAAGATCAACTGCGAAAGAGAAGTGGAATAAGTTGATATCAATTTTCGAGCGGAAATGAATTTCGAATAGACTCTTCCTCCTGAAAAACTTACTATGAAATTCAATGAGGAATGCTCCATGGAAAATCATCTCGTAAAATTCGATGATATTGTGCGGCAAATCAAATCGTCAGGAGGAAAGCTCGAAGAAGAAATGTTGGCCTGTATTCTACTTCTTACCCTTCCTGAGTCATATAACGTAGTAGTTACAGCAATTGAAACTCTATCATCTGATAAAATAACTGTAGATTTCGTAAAGGGGCGTCTGATAGATGAAGACATGAGAAGAAGAAACATGAGTTGTAATTGTTGTAATAATGGAGAAGGACTGAATAATGCAGCAGCTTTTGGATCGAAATCGATAGCAAGATATCAGATTCGATTTTATGGCTACAAACAACTTGGTCATCTCCAAGCGAAATGTTCAAATCGTCCAGAACAAGTTCAAAATAGGCATAAAATGCAGTTCAGAAAGAAACACGCAAATGTTTCTGAAGATTTCTCAAGTTCAGTCTATGATGAAGATGAAAATAATGGTCAAATAGCATTTATGGTGAACGGCAGCAGAGTGGTTTCTGGAGATAATGAAACGCCAACATGGATCGAAGATTCTGGTGCGTCGGATCATTTGGTTGATGATATTGGAGTTTTGAGCAACATTTGAAAACTGAATCGTCCTATGAAGATAGGTGTGCCAAAAGCTGGAGAAGAACTGGAAGGAACTCATATTAAAAATATAAAGGTTTTTATTCAAGAATTACTTCTTGTTCACTAGAAAATGTCATATATGTATCGAATCTGAGGGAAAATTTATTGTCAGTAGGGCGTATTGAAAAAAAAGATAAAGTATCCATGATTAAAGGTACTGAATTTCTAGTAACTGGTTTCAGAAAAGGCACACTTAATGAGGTCAATTTCAATTTAGAAAATTCATCAGATGCTTTCAGTGTTGATTCGAAGGACAGCTGTCCTAATTTATGGCATAGGAGGCTTGGGCATTTGAATGAACAATATTGAAAAAAATTGAAGAATTTGGCTGATGGAATACATTTAGGTGGGACAAATGTTTCAAAAACTTGTGAAACTTGCATTGAAGCTAAACAACATAGGTTACCATTTACCTCTGTGAAAACTAGAGCAAAACACCCACTTGAAATCATGCACAGTGATGTTTGTGGTCCAATAAATCCAGCCACATGGGACAAAAAATATTACTTTGTTACGTTTCTTGATGATTTCACACTTCTGTGCTGTTTATTTGTTGTATTCTAAATCTGAAGTATTCAGTTACTTCAAAATATTTGAAGCAATGGCAACAGCTCATTTCAACAGACCTCGTCTGAAGCTGAGATGTGACAATAGAGGAGAATATTTAACGAATAATTTTAAATTCTTTTGCAACTCCAAGGGCATCCAAATTGATAGTACAACTCCTTATACTCCTGAGTTGAACGGTCGCGCAGAAAGACTTAGTAGAACTTCATTAGAAAAAGCACGTTCCATGATTTTTGACTCTTCTTTATCCAAATTTTTTGGGGCGAAGCTATTCGGTGTGCCACATATTTACTCAACAGATCTCCGACATCCGCTAATCAAAATCATATGACTCCTTTTGAGATGTGGTACGGTTCAAACCAAATATTGCTCATTTGAGAGTTTTCGGTAGCTGCGCTCATTCACACAAAACAAAACAACTTCAGAAAGGTAAGTTCGATGTGAGAAGTTCAAACTGTATTATGGTTGGATACACGAATAATGGTTATCCTGAAAAAAATTGTATCAAGGTAGGTAGAGATGTGCTATTTGATGAAACATGCCAAAAATCTTCTATTTCCGTATTCAATAACAGTATTACAAGTTCTGAAATTCAGTGTGAAGTGACAAAATATATAGTATGGTAGATGACGAAGACACAGGCAAGATTTCGGAAGATAAAGAAGGAAGAAAAGAAATTACAGGACAAAATGGGGATGAAATCAAAAATATTGGTGAGGGAAGTCGAGAAGATGAGAAAATTGGTAAATATACATTGAAAAGCTCACAAAAAGAACACAGGCCGTTCAGACAGAGGCATACACCCATTTGGCACAGGGACTATAAGGTTGGTTAAAACTTCATCATGTCAAATGATAAGAGTTTGATGTGCCTGTTAAATGATGAAATAAATATTGAGTTATTCATATTCAGCTGAATCGTTTGTGAATGATGTTCCAAAATAATTTGAAGATGTTCAACATCACTCAGAACGGAAACAGTGGGAGGACGCAATGGAAGAAGAAATGACTTCACTCGAAGAAAATAATAACTGGACATTAGTACCGAAATCATGAGCTTCAAAGATAATTCCATGTAAGTGGGTTTTCACCGTGAAAAGAAATCAGCAGAATACAGCGATCACGAAATATAAGGCACGTGTGGTAGCTAAAGGATATTTACAAAAATATAGTTTCGATTATCTTGAAACATATGCCCCCGTTGCTACTATTGTATCTATTCGGATAATACTGGCCCTGGTGAATGAATATAATCTGTTGTTGTTTCAGATGGATATGAAGATTGCGTTCTTACATGGAAAATTTGAGGAGACAATTTATATGAAACAGCCCGAAGGTTTCCAGAAAGGTGATGATTTAATTTGTAAGAATAAATCTACATATGGATTGAAACAATCCTCTCGTTGTTGGTATAAACGATTTGATGAAGTAGTGGAAAATTATGGTTTTTCTCAGTGTAAATCAGATATGTGTCTTTATGTTGAATATTAAAATCATTTTTTTTCTGGGTATAAGAATCACAAGAAATAAAGGTGAAGGAATTCTGCAACTAGACCAAAGTTAGTACATAAATAAAGCTCTATAAAAGTTCAGCATGTGTAATTGTAACCCTTCAAGGAGTCCAATGGAAGTTAATTTGAAATTGTATTGAAATAATGATGATAAAAACATAACATCGAAACCTTATAGAGAAGCCATAGGTTGTTTGATGTACTAGATGGTTAATACTAGACCCGACTTGAGTTTCGCGGTGAATTATTTGAGTAGAATCCAATCAAAGCCTACAGAAACTCATTGGAATCACTTGAAGAGAGTTTTCCGTTATTTGAAAGGGTCTCGAAATTACTGTTTAACGTTCGAAAGGAGCTCTCATGGTATTTCATTAATAGGCTATTGTGACGCAGATTTCGGAAACGATCCGAGCGATCGCAAGTCCACTTCGATTACATATTTCGTTTGTTTGATGCTTCAGTATCGTGGATAACCAGAAAACAAGCTACCGTTGCCTTATCCACCACTGAAGCTGAATATATATAGCCCTCTCTGGTGCTGTATCCGAATGTCTTTGGTTGAGAGGTCTGTTGCAAGAGTTGATTCTGTCTTTGGACGCAGCAACAATAATTTTCGAAGATAATCGTGCATCAATCGATGCTGAAGGGAATTTTATGCACGACCGGACGTAAAGTAGCACTTTATCGCCCAGATTTGCAGGCGTAAGGTGGCACTTTAGCGCCCGCGGACTACTTTATGGTCCGGCGGGCGATAATTCCAATCACATATATCTGAATTATATAGGAGTGCACATTATGAGTCGAGAAACCATCAACCACTATCATCATCAGAATATCAATACATCTATTGTACTTGCAGGTAACTCATAATATGTCTTCCTGTATAATTCAGGTTTCAATAATTGTGATGGTTCATTTAAATATCACAATTCTCAATATTTCTGTGATGCAAAATCATATGATCGATCTCAAAACTTTATTAACAATAATAACGAAAACAATGAACATAATTAATTTGAAAAATTAATTATAACTCGAAATTGAGAGTACAATTAGAACAGTTATTTATGGAAATATTTGGATTTGTTATTTTCTGTTGTTTCAGATAGTTCTGATTTCAACTCATTGCTTATTACCAGAAGTCTGAGGAGAATGCATTTTATTTTCTGGTAGTTCAGAGAAATGAGCAATATATTCATGTTGTCTGCAATGGCTAGTAGAAGGCTCTTCATTTTCTACAATTTTTCAGCAATCTTCAGCTTATTTGCAACTAAATTTTCGATATAAACTTCCGCAACAGTCGTCGAATTCCACCCATAATGTCTTTTGATGTTGATTATATCCTCGCCTGGATCTGCTAACACAGTTGCTGAGGAACTCGCTGAAGCAGTGACCAGTATATTCTTTCGCATTAGAAAGACCTAGGTAAGTAACTATTCTAAATGATATCTGATCGAATATATTTTTTTCGATAACCTGTCTCGTACACTTGCCATTTTTATAATATAAAAAAAACCGCTTTTGATCATTCTGATCTCGCAAGGAAGAATATTTTCTGTAAATATCCAAATAATTTGGCGATTTCTGTTCTTTATTGATTACAGTAAATACTCGATCTATTTTTGTTTGTTTTGGTTTCTCGTATAGTTAGATAATAATTTCTCGAAATCTTGAATGTCGTCCTCTGTGATATTTGCCAATTCTTTGCGGCGATATACTCCACAAATTCCAAAAATCAGTGCTACCTGCAGTAAATTCTCAGATCAACATACTGAACATTGAGAAAACATGAGATTTGAACTCACTCTCATCATATTAATAAGACATAAAAATCGTCTGGTGCTTCCCTCAAAAATAACTCAATTTCTTCTCTGCATAGAATCTTCGATTTCTTTGGTTTATAACCATCGGATTTTTGTTTCGAAAAAGCTGTCAATCTAGCGTATCTACTGATTTCTCTATTATCATGTAAATTCAAAGTAGCTTTCAGCATGGAATAATTTGACCTCATGGAAGAGGGCTTAAGATAATTAGATTTATCCAGAAAATAGACAAGAAGTACACTCTCTAAGCGTGTTAATAGCCCTTGCTGTCGCCTGGGCTATCACTTACACGCTGCGGTCCATAAAAGCCTATTTTACGCTCTTGATACATACATTATTATTATAGCTTGCCTCCCTCATTTTTGCGCCGGTATGTCGAGGGTCTGTTGGTTTGCCAGTTGTATTGATTGGATGTGGTGTGGCTGGTTCAGACAGATTTCAATTTCAAGTCTGCTGATGCTTTCTTAAGCTCTCTATTTTTCATCAGACTGGAGGTCAGTTGCTCCTGTACCTTGGATAGGAAATTATCCTGTGTAGTCAAGGGGTGGTTGACATAGCCCTGGACCTCTGGGTTCAGTTTGAAAGGAATGAGGGCGGAAATATTATTGGTGACTACATATTTCGTCTCTGTTTCGATGAAAAATAGTCCTATCTATCTATTTGCTATTTGCTCGTCACCGTCTGGACCTGATATGTTCAAAGCCAACGGGTCGACGCCTAAAACCTCGGAAGCGACCACTGGCAATGGGTCTGCGAATGGCAGAGGATCATACATCTTGAGTTTGAATCCGATGACTGGGAAGTATCTGAAGAAGCTAGCCACTCGCGCCAGCGAAACGTCAGGATGAAATTCCAAAAAAAGGAAGGCCTTCAAACCCGAACAAAAGAATCGATACTGATTATAGAGAATTCTTCCGAATACAAGAATTGAGCGTTTTGTCTGAATGGAGCTAACTACTAGCGAAAATTCATCCTGCTTTCAATCGAATATTCAGAAGGGCCTGGGACTGTGGACTATATGTGATTTTAATGGATACAAAGGGAACGCAAAAAAAACACTGGGATGAACTAGTGAAATTTTCAATTCGACACTTGCTCAATTGCCTTCAACATATATTATGATGACAGAACATTCGATTTTAGTTCGACAGTTTGTTCGCTGCACTAGAGTTCTGTAATGAAGATTCAGAGTTTGACCAATTTGTTTTTCAATAATGTCAAGTTTGAAGTTTTTATATCTCAATTAGAAATAAGGATGACATATATCTGTATCGTTTCATTTTCGCTCAGGGGCAAACAATTTTTATCCTTTGACGTTTTCTCAAACCGACTTGAGTAAACGCGATTGGTACGCATGAGCGTGTGTTCGTTACATACGATCGAGCTAGCGTCTGATCGTAGACACGGAATATGACTCTGGCCTGATTCCGAGATAATGCTTGCAAACGATGTTATTTTACTGTCGGCTCAGTGCCTGTGGTCGACTTTCTGATCCTGACCATACAGGAAATTCATAAACTATTCCAATTCATCTGTCAATAGTCCAATAGTGAAAATTGTTCATTGTTCAACCTATGACTCTGTGCTGTGACCTGTTTTAATTGGGTATTTTCCAACTCGATTAATGGTTGGAAATTCTCAAATGAAATGTCAATAAACATTGCTCTCCTTGTAGTAAGATTAACAACCTATCAGATTATAGAGAGTGGTCCAACGAACTGTATGCACCTTGCTTCTCTCCTTTTTTTGTAACTCAACGCAAAAATGCTTGGACAGGTCAATTTTGTTTTTGTGGGGGACACATTTTAGATTTTAGATGTATTCTTCTACCTGTGCCTTCAACCCCCTAGCGAGGGTGAGTAACAACCCGAAAATTTTAAATGGAAAGTGGGGTCGAGTGATATATCATTTGAAAGGGCACAAAATTATCTTTCAGATCTATTCCTAACATTCTGTAGCATATCAGGTGTTTTACGTCTGCACTCTGCTGTAATTCGTTGGCGAAGATCTTCTATGGACTCGGGCTGCGTAGCAAAACATTGATTTTTCCCAAAGGAAAAAGTCTAAAGGCGATAAATCAGGTGACCTGGCAGGCCATTCGATGGGGCCTCTCCTTCCAATCCACCGTCCAGGAAACCGATCATCTAAAAACTCTCTTACCGGAGCAACATAGTGAGGAGGTGCTCCATCTTGCTGGAAATGAAGCCGATCATCATTATGATGTTGGTCATTTTCAATTATTTCTGTTATGAGAGGATCAATTGTATCTTCAAGCATGTTCAGGTAGACCTCACCAGTTAAATTCCCAGGAATAAAAAGTGGCCATACGATATGACTACCTAATATGCCACACAAGACATTGAGTTTTTGAGGGTACTGGCTACGGACCCTCTCGGAATAAGTGTGAGTTACTGTCATCCCAGTGAGGGCAATTGTGCCTATTCACAGCTCCATTCGAAAAAATGTACACTCATCGGAAAAGCACGTGTTGAATGATAGGTGAGGATCATCAATTAGTAGCTGGCTCAGTTGTTCACAAAATTGCAGCCGTCTATCAAGATCATCTTCATTGAGTTCCTGTACTAATTTAATTTTGTACGGATGAAATTTATAGGCTTTCAATATCCGTATTATGGACGAACGGGAGACACCTGCGGCTGCAGCAAGCTGACGGGTACTTTGAGTATGATCCAATTCAACATGTCCCAAAACAGCGACTTCCACTGCTTCATTTCTGATCGGTTTCCGTGACTGGTGTTTCACATTACAGACAGATCCGATATCGACAAACTTTTGGACTAACTTGGAAACGTACGAATCATTCACATTTTCCCGGGATGATTGTTATTAAAGAGGCGAGCAGTAAGTCTAGCACAAATATTATGTTGATGATAAAGTTTAACAATTTCAACTCGTTCAGCAATGGAATAAACCATTTTTACACCAAAGTTGAAATAATTTCAAACGCAACCGAACTGAATCACTGAACTTTTGCCTGAATTCTTTGTGTACACTTAGCTGCTTTTGTTCTTTGAACCAAAAAACGCACGAGAGCAATTGAGGAATATAGTAGTGATAAAAATGCCGTTTTTTTCGCATTTTTATTAACACCAAAAATATCGAATAGATGTTCTTGCTTTTTTTATAACTATTCAAGTAAATACAACAAATTAGGTATCATTGGAAAGAGAATTTTGTGCCCTTTCAAATGATATATCACTCGACCCCACTTTCCATCAAAAATTTTAGGGTTGTTACCCTCGTTAGGGGGTTGAAGGCACAGGTAGAAAAATACATCTAAAATGTTTCCCCCTCAGAAGCAAAATTGACCTGTCCAAGCATTTTTGTGTTAAGTTACAAAAAAAGGAGAAAACCAAGGTGCATACTTTTCGTTGGACCACTCTGTATGTATGTTGCATCTAATAAGCATGGCCCTAATAATCGAAGCAAATCAATGTGAAGACACAAGTAATTCATGTTCAATGATGATGGTTGGAAGGAATGGGAGAAATATATTGTAATTACTACACAAATCTGCTGAACAAGTGTGAGATAAGTTGTGTGTTTCCAGTTGGATTTTGATAATACTTATACCCATGCAAATTATTCAGATGCAGTTAGAAGAAATATTTTAGCAAAAATTACAAAGGAAATATAAATTACCACTGTTGCTTGAAAACAGCTGAAATGGTTGCACAATGCAGCTGATAGGGATGGGAACGACGCAAAATAATAGTTTATTTATCATTGTTATATTTGGCTTTTTAGAAAGAATTTTTTTGTTGAAATATTTACTCTATACAATATATATATATAACAAATGAATGTAGATAAATGAAAATAAGTTCCACTATTTTTGGGCAGTATTGATTGAATACAAAAGAAAACATTCGGCAATTATTCTTCAAACTAAGGCTACTTGCCACTGCATACTTGGGCCTGGTAGGTTAACCGATTGTAAGTTTTTTAATGAGATAATATTTAGTATGTTCTTTATGTTTCTCTTTTTCATTACACTGAGTAATGCAATAAAAAAATTATTTCCTGTGTTACTTTAGTAGAAACACTGACGAGTGTAATGAAGAAGCAGTTTTCCATTAATAATTACCTATACTTCAATGAAATTCGGTTTGCATGAACTCAGAAAAATAATATTTGTTCATTATCAATTATTAAGATAGACGCGTTGTTCAGTTTGCTTCATTATCATCTATCGAAAAGTGTCAACATTCAACCAAAAATGAAATTTGACAAAAAAAACGATTGGTGGAAAGTGTATAAATTTCGCATTCATTATTTCATAATACCATTCATTGTAGTTAGAGGTCCAATATGTTTCAAATATTACAGTCAATGCCACGAAATCCATCGGAACAAACGAAAATTTGGTCAAACTCCGTTAATCGGGATCCGCCACGAAAATAAAGAATTTTTGGTGGAACTTACGCATTTTGGCCTCCTGAACAGAAAATTTGAATGAAATTTTTGGGGCTCCCAACTAGTTTCAGAGATACGGGCCCCAAAGACAGGAAAACGGGATTTTAGGGTTTTACAGCCATTCCGCTCGAAATTTCTCCTTCTTTCTATCAGCACAATATTAACGACTGATTCCACCTTCATCACTCTTCAACCGAATTATAAGCATTTTTATCTACAAAACTCTAAAACGTAAATCGTCATAGGAATTCGAGGTTAGCAAAACAGTCGAACGCGCATCGCATCGTGAAAAATAAAAAAATGCTTATAATTCGGTTGGAAAGTGATGAAGAAGGTGGAATCAGTTTTGTATATTGTGCTGATAGAAAGGAGGGCGAATTTCGAATCGAATTGGCTGAGAAACAAACATAGGCGTAAAACCCCGTTTTCCTGTCTTTGGGGGGGGGGGCGTATCTCCGAAACTAGTTGAGGGCTCCAAAAATTTCATTTCAAATTTTTTGTTCAGGAGGCCAGAATACGTAAATTCCACCAAAAATTTTTTTATTTTCGAGGTGGAGCCCGATTAACGGAATTTTACCGAAAATTTTTATTATACCTATATGAGCGAACCGTTCTGAGGTTATTTTTTGGCATATCCCTAACCCTAACTCAAAATATGAGACAACCTGTATATAATTAAACAAAAAATGATCCAGCTCAATTTCAAGTATCAAATTCATCACGAACACATCGCAAAAAACTGAAAGAAACAAAATTCTCATTTGAAAGAAATCGTTTGCCATTCATTAAAAAGTTTTGTTTCTTTTATGGAAAACATTTCAGATGGAAATATGTGGTTCGAACCTATGGAGAGGCATATTCTGGGGCTCTTCTGTTCTGGTCAAAACGTATTAGTTGGTGTATCTATATCTCTTCCACTATCTGGCTGGCCGTAAGTGAGAGAAAAGGAGATAGACGAAAACGTTTTTAATATATGAGCGCCAGAAAACACCTATTAGGCCAGTAGACTAATACATGAGTTCTATTCAACATCCGTGCCAAATCGCCAATTTCGGTACTTATGTTTTACGAAGTCAACCCTCAAAAGTACGTTCAATTCAAGCTGTCTTCCCCCAACCGCTGAGGCATGCGATGAACATTCGCTTCGCACTTATTTACAAGTGTGCGAATGGCAAGGCGATTGTTCAAAGGATCCAATGCAATGGGGGTGGAAAAGAAGCAACGGTATGTTGGTGCCAATCACTTGTAAAAAGACCCAATTCCGGCCAATTTATTAGAAATAGTTTCTTGCGGTTGCGATAAAAGTAAATGTCAAACTAATTGTGCGTGTCGAAAAGTATTGCTGAAATGCACAATATTGTGCATAAAATGTTGCGGACAAAATTGTTCGAATGTCATCGAACCTGAAATAGTTCTAAGCGATGACGAAATCGACGAAAAATTTTCAGGAATTTCAGACGATATAGATGATACGGAAGATGTAACGTTTGCATTGAGTGACGATAATAATAATAATGTAGGAAATAACAATGATAACGCTAGCTATGAAGAGAAAAAAAAAATTATTTGTAAGAATGTATGTAGATGATAATTGTAATGAAGAAATTACGAACGAATTCAAATGTACTTTTGTTCTCCTCACCTTTTGAATATAAGATCATTTATTGGCCTACCAATATCAACATTGAATTTAAAAACAATTTTTTGGGGTACGTATTGAAAAAAATTGATTTTCACGAACATTCTTGAATTCACGAGAAAAAACTACGTTGAATAAAAAAAAAGTTCATTTGTTTACGACAATTTATAAGGGAGACATGGAAATTGTTAAGTAAGCCGCGCGAGAGGAGCCTTGGAGCGAGGCTAGCAGGCCAGCACGCGTCACCCGGCTATACCGAGGCCGCCGTCAGTATATTTCGCGTGCGAGTGACCGAATGCAATCATGATCTGCCATGAGATTAATGCTCAAAACGTTTTCTATAATATCGAATATTATGCCTAACACTATTGCGAATGCCCGAAAACTTGAATTTCGCGAAAATGTTTATTTGAACACTAACAAATGAAACAAACGTAAAAATTATTGTATCTCGGCCTAGAATGAAGATATTGGAACTTTTTTTGTTTTAAATCACGCGTCTCGCTAAGACCTACGGGAATCTTCAGGAACATTTCAAATAACTTGAATATATAAGGCGTAACTTCTATTTGTTTGTATGCTAAAATCTTACATATTCGAAAAACATATTAAAAAAAATAAAAAATATTTTTTTCACTCAAATCCTGAATGTACATGCTGAAAAAAATGACCCTGATTTTTTTGCACCTTCTCGGTCTTGTGGGACAAATGCTATAGCGACACGCCAGATATCCGAAAATCGGTCATTGTTGCTAAACTATATAACATGGCTGGATAAACCTTACCGGTATCTCTTCAGGACAGTTTCTTTCAGATGGTGGATGAGTTCGAGGATAGTACTTTTTAAATGAACCTCGTAAATACAATAATAATTTTTGTGAAAAATTTTGGTTCAACAGTGATTTACCGCCAAACTAATAATTCTACGTAATTTTTGCATAGGACTTATTTTGTAGATTTCATCACGGCGCACATTTTTTATAGGAAACATTTTTCGATAAATCTTATTCCAAAGATGATAACATCAAAATATGTCTTTTGTTTTTTTTAATAATTTTTTTTTCGACAGAAATCGTCATTTCTCGATTCCACAAATTTCACACTATATTCTTTGAGGTCCAAACTACCTACAAAAAAATTGGCGATTTGGCACGGATGTTGAATAGAAGTCGACCAAATTCATGTACATTCCGTCTGGATTATATGGGCTATCAAGATTGGCGGGAATTCAGCAAAACGGATTTAGGTTAGAAATATAATAACTCACCTACTGTCGTATATCGAATAAATCAACACGGAACAATGAACAAACACTGAAATTATCAGAATGCTACAACCAATTTCAATTTCATGATATTCTTGAAATAATAGTAAGCTAACGATGGAAGAAACAAAACTCAATCAGAACCAAACACACCAACATCATGTCAACAAAAACGTCAAAAACATATGATCCATTCTTCAACCATCTACAAAGCAAAACAGAATAATAGAATAGATCATTCCAGTTCTCTGTTTTTCAATTGCTTCAATCGACATTAATCTACTTCCCGAGAGATGGCACAGTTACCTTCGATAGATATTCTATATCTAAGCATTCTTTGGAGCGGCACTGAATTTGAATTTACCCTAAAACATCCGTTCCAACCAGTATTTTCAGATGTACAGCACATGACTTCTTTGATTCAGTGCCGTTTTTTCAGTTTTCCACTAAGGACTCAACTATAGGTACCTTTTGAAATCTCCTCACATTATTTCACTTATTAATATTGAGTTATCCAATTCAAATCTTTATTATCGTGGTTGCATTCTACTTTTCGGTCCTGAAGGGACTTTTTTGCATAGGCCGTAAAAGCAACAACTTCCAAAATTGACTCAATGCATCAGTTTTCTTCTAATAGCTCAATGAACATTTTTTTAAAACGTCAATCATGTAAGAAGTTATGTTACTGACTTCAAAGTATACGTTCATCTCCTGTCAAATTTCAATCAACATTACCACAGTTTAGTTCTATTTTTGATAACGACGGCATTGAAATAGTTATTTTTGTCTGAACAGTGAAAGGGTCCATTCTCAAGTTTGATTTAATATTCAGAGAATTTGAATTATCGGCGTTTGAAAAGAAAACAGCCTGTGTATTGCGAAGAAAAAGTTCTTTGTGTGCCTTGCATTCCCATATAGGCCAAGCGTCGGGTGATTTTTTTTTTGCAGTTCTACAGAACGGATTTTCATTCATGTGTTCAGGGGTGTCTATGAATGTAAATCCAAGTAGGCAGGACGTGGGGGACGCCCGCGTCAGCCGCCATCTTGAAAAACACGTTTTATCGAATATCTTACGAACCGCGCATCGTACGACAAAAATAAAAGAGATTATTTTTATAGATGATAATATTTGCCGTCAATTTTATTTGAAATATTTTTTGTATAACTCATTGGTTTTTAATTATAGCGCTCCAAACTTTTTAATTTGTGGTTATCGCTAAATACACACTTGACGGTTCATGATAAATCAAAATTGTTATTTATCAAATTTGTAGAGCATGGAATTTTCTATAAATTTTGATCAAAACCTTTTGATAGTTTAGGAGCTATAACGCTCTAAATGTCGAGTGAACACAAAATATCCACGAGATTATAATGCTGTATATTCAATCATTCGCCTATAAGTCTCTTCTCAAAGAAATACGATCTATCATTATGTAGTATTCAGAACTATTCCTACATAGTCAAGTATCCCGATGCTAGGAATTACGATCAGTAATAATCTCTCGTGGGAAAACAATGTGAGATCGTTCGTTGAAGGTGCTTCCTAACTTACTACTTGTCTGCACAATGAAAAAATCATTGGGATGCAATCGTGGATTTCTATAAGCTGCATCAGGTATATAGTTCAACAAGTTTGTGGGGGTATAACGAATTATTTAATCATGGCGAGCATATCCAAGAAACCTATCTGAAAATAGGAAAAAGACTGTAAAGAGTTCGAGAGATTTATGTATGGTTTGCGATTAAGTAGCAAATATTCAAAGATTGGCAACACTCATTTTAAAGAATATTTATGCAACGTTAAGATTTTGCTTCTACAATTCAGATGAAGACGGCTGATTGTCTACAATATATTGTTGCCAGGAGTTTACAATTCGACTCAGAGTTGCAAATTCTTCCTCTCTTCCGTTCCACTGCGTACAGAGTAACTTTTCGATCTATCTCACGAATATTTGAGAAGCATTTCAGATAGAAAGATTTTTCGGTGATTATATGCAGAGTCAATCAAGTTTTGTGTAATCATTTCGAATACATAACTTATCGAGCTGTGATTAGGGTGATTATGCCAGAGTATCAAGCTTCGTCCCTCCAAACTTGCATTTGCGGTCAATTACCAGAAACATATTGGTCTCCGTAGTGTAGTGGTTAGCATATCTGCCTATCAAGCAGAAGGCCGGGGTTCAAATCCCCGCCGGGCCACCGTGCTGGGTAATCGCACGTTAAAAGGTAAGGCCTCGTTGATCCATTGCTCGCACAAGTTTCGACTTTTGAGGGTTGACGTTCGTCAGCTGGTTAACGGAACGAACAATTTTAGAACATTTTTTTTTAAACAATATTACAACATTTGCGAATACCTTGCATAATCATCATAATTTCAGTGAATAATTAATATATTTGGAGTGGACACAGCTGAGTTACTGTTTCAATTTGTTCATTATCAAAATCGAAGATTCTAAAATGTCAATTAGTGTTTACCTTCAATTCATAAATTCTTCAACTGAATAGCTGTTGCCTATAACAAATAGAGAATTCGGACATTTTCACGGATTTGTTTGCCTTAACGGTTCAATTAACAAATAGAAATGATTTTTGGGTATGTATTTCCTTGTTACTATTGATATTTAACACTCAGTATAAAAAAACTTCATTGAATACGAGAATTTATTCAGCTTACATTATAAATACGATTTGCTATATGCTCATTTTGCACTTCACACTATTTCTTTGACGACCAGGAACATTTTCAAAAAAAAAATATATCAAATTAAGCTCATATATGTGAATCGAATATTATTTTTCTAGTGTTATTATCAGAAGGTGTTGAGTAGGTATATGTAATTCTGTGATAACTAGAGAATTTCGAATTTCGAAGTTTTTCTTCCTACGAAAACGGGAATATAGGAATCGAAAACAATAGTCCAGTATCATCGTCAGTGACGAGTACTGTGTGTTTTTTTTTTCAAATAGCTGTATCTGAAACGAAAAAAATAATTGTTTTTCATTTGATTCCTGTACTGAAAACAACAAAATTCCGATTCTCCTGAATATAAGAGTGAACTGCATACGAGCTAAAATCCAAAAACTGCGAAAAATTTATATTGATAGAGCAATAACTCGGAAACTGTCCATTTTTGGAGTCTATTGCCATGGAATCTTTCGATCAGTGCATCGAGATCTACATCATACAAAAAATTAGGAGGAATACATGGAGTGCTATATTCCACAAGAAATGCGCGTGGTCCTTTTGGAAAATTAACGATGAGATTGGAAGCTTTGGTGTAAAAGTCGAAACTTCTCCTAGAAACCAAGTAACCTAACACCAAACTGATATTTTTGCACTGGACGCGCGTTTCGCTAACAAGGTTAGGTTAGGTCTAGAAATAGCAAATTGCAAACCAAATATAAATAATGACAACTAGAATAATAGACCAAGTCCTAGATGAAGCGAGAAAAATATCTGCAGATGGTGTGCCTGTCTGCACTACTTATATTGTAACTGACACTAGTCCTCAGATTTGGAATGATTGTTTTTCTCCTGAGTGCGAGTGATATTAGTTGTATGTTGGGGTTATTGATCTTCCTAGGATAATAGTCTATGAAAATTAGAACTTTGATGTTGTAGAATCATTTTCAATTGAAGTAGCACGATGGTGTACCATGTTCATTGTTCATAGAAGGTGCAGCATTTATGGTAAGCATTATGCCAACAGCAACTATGATTCCAAAAAAAACATTGTCATATTGATTTGAGCTATAGAGTACACACTTATTAAGCATTGTTTAAGTATTGTATGCTGCTCTTCATTAGATATTACATATTTTCACCTCTGCTCGCATTGAATTGAAATCTTTGATGCATCTTGATACCGAGCTCATCGATTGGAATTAAATAATCTTGCCCAGTATCCTGCTCATTACCACTTTGTGCCAGTTTGTAGAAAAAATTTAGTGCAACCAATACCTGAAATATAATTCAATTAGGCGAGCAATCTCAATGGTGTGGGTGATAACTTGCTTTCAAATATTTAGGAATGAATAATGCCTCTTTCTCATCTTAGGGGTAGGTGACATTCCAAAGTTTTTCAACTGAGGCACAGTATATCTAGATAATATATGCTTTGAAATCGATTTTCGGGGATTTCTCAAGCTTGTCGATGGGGTTAGGGAAACATTTCTCGAGCATTTCCAAACATGCTTCTTAGTTTTATGACAAGTGAGTTACACAGTTCTCCTCCAAATCAATGAATCAGATTACATAAAATATTTAATGAATATTCGTTTATTGAAAAATTCTACCTACCTACTTAGTTTGAGACACTATACATGAATCTGAAATCCAGGTGAGGTGTCCTACCCTTGTTTGAAATTTCTGGCATTCGAAGGTTAGGAAGGGAATATGTCTCAATTTTCTTTCATAAATCGATAAAATTATTTCAAGGAAAAAGTCCAATTGTTATTCCGCGACATCAAAAGTTCTGGCTTGACGTCGTCGGTTTCAGAAATTTTATCTTTTGAAGTTCCAAATTGACAACAAGGATATGCTTTCTGGTCGCACTCAGAGGAGTGTTTAACAGGAAGGAAAATTAAAACTTTTATACTTTCATCATACATAAAACCCCAAGACTTTGGTAATAAAATATGACCACTACCCTTCTGTTTAGATTCAATCTTTCCTTTTCATTGGTTGAAAAGAATAATATAACCAATTATTATGCGATAGAAGAGTATTTACCTGCTTATGATTCTGAGGACGAAACGGGAACCGCTACTATTTATATCCCATCACAAAGCCTTTGTCGTATTCGGAAAAGAGAACATTGTAATTTCCCCAGGCAAACGCCGCGTCGGTCGAATTCTCTGCGGTCCTATGTATACGGCCGTACGGCGGAGGCTGGAGCACCTGATTCGATTCCGAGCCGTAACTTCTGGCGCATAAACGTTACCAAATGGGAGTAACAACCCCGATTCCTATCCCTTTTCCTAATAATGGAAACTGGACGAACGATAAAACACACACAGGAGACCTCGGCTTCTACTAGCAACGCAAGATCACGTTACCGATGGTGTATGACAGGTGGGCAATGCATTAGGGAAGGGAATATTGTTTTTCAACAGACGGAAAAATCAAGCACTCACAACAAAACTATATCTCTTCGATAGCGAATGATTCATTTTTTACGACATGGAACTACGTATTCGATTGATTACCGTGGCGAGTAGCGATGGAAAAGTTGAAAGCTAAGCAGCTTCTGTTACATGTGACAACTTCAATCTTTATCGTTTTGTTGCTAGAATACTGAAGCTATCACTCATTTGGAGATATTGTAGTTCGATGAACAAATATGGTTATGCTTACAGGTTTGAAAAAATTGAATGGTGGTATTTACAGTGAAATGTAAAAAGTCGGCATAGAATCAGATGAATGAGATATGTATTTCTGATGTTACTGGTTTTCATTTCAGTTCGAATATAAATTTCAAAGTTTCAATTTTATCTTGCTTCAGGAATCAATCTCGTCTATATCCATTCTAGATGTATTTGTATCTTTTAGTTCGTTATCGATTAGAAATAATACTTGAACCAACAGTGACTCGGTGAATTTGTTCATCCATCGAACTCTTTCATCATTTGATTCGTTCTTGTATTATTTTTGTGATCAAAATTCTAACAACAATATGGATGTCATTTAGTGCCACCGAGAGACCTACCCATTGGGTTTGAATCATTCAGCTAAATGCTAAATGATCAATTGGATCTCAATAGTTCCCCTTTGTTGAACTTCTTCAATTAATAAGTAGAAACTATGTTCAGATATCATAATCATTATCAGTTCTAATTCTAGGAATCAGTATCAGTTGTATAATTTCAGGAATCAGCATCAGTTCATAAGTTTAGGAATCATCATCAGTATCAGTTGTATTATTCTAGGAATCAGAGATAATTAGAGTAGGCCCTGATGTATTTGAGGAGCTTTTAACAAAGAATAATTTAGTGTTTTAATCGTGTTATACCTTATAGCGTAATAACTATGGATTTCCATCAAGTAAAGGCCACCTCAATCCAAAAAAAAATATCTAACCAAAAACTATCTTCCAACAAATATTCCACTTTGAACAAACAAGGTTATGCGAGAGACCGGTGTTCAATTACCCTCCACGGCATTACCTTGCTGGGATTTATACGTTGGAAGTTGAGGCCTTGTTAATACATTGCTCGCAAAATTTTAGATTTCTGAGGGTTGTCTTTCGTAGGAAAGCATAAGCTGGCGAACGGAGACACCCCAGTTTGAACTCTGACAAGGAAACCGTTTCATTTGAGATCAGCAGAATGAATTTTTAATTGATCAGAGAAACAACTCAAGCTTGTGGCTTCAATTCAGTTTATCGATGAATTTTCAATTCATGACTCCAATTCATTTTCTCGCGTGAATTGTGATTTCACGAAAGTAGTGAGTTCGTTCAACTCCTTGTTGAAGACTTTTACGAGTGCAACCAAAAGGCAGAACCAACAAACAAATTGAATCCTTTCTTCTCACAATTCGTTAGCATATTCTCACCTACCTAGGAACAGATTCATTTGAATATACGATATGGGCAGGAGCTGTAAAGAAAATTGGCTCCTACTTTTCCTCTATTTTCTCTGGGTTCCATCACTTATGCTTCCTGCTCTCGTAGACGCGCCCTGCTTATGTTAGTTCCTTCATGCATTTCTCAACAGACCATGTTTCATGCATCATGATTATAGTTAGACGAGTGTATCTCACAGTCTAGAACCTGCGCCTTCATCTTCCGATCATCCAGCTGGGGGATATTTTCTTGCTGGAGATACCAGCATCGTAATTTTCACTCCTTTTTAGATTTCGTCTCCGCGTTCGACTCTCAATACTGATCCTGTCCGTGTCTCATCCGACTTTTCATCAATGAATATTGTGGTCGTTATATGTCCTTGAGGCATGGAACAGAACCTCCGTCCAATTGACCCTCAATAGAGCCCCCTAAGATGATCGAAATCCATTATATAATATTCTCGGAGAATGTTGAGTACTATGGTCTCTCTGCGAGACCGAATAATGCCCCTGTCTGTTGCTTCTGCTACTCGGCCACATAGAGACTTCAGCCTTACGGCCTTCACTGTGTATGTGTCGCTTGGTGTTTCTCCTGAGGTATAATGCTGAAAGTGTCCGAAGTTCATCGGCTCGATTGATTTATCATAAAAAAAAGTTGCAGTTTTCCTATGACTGACTCAGGACACACATACAAGTTCACAATTTTGTTCGGAACAGCTGCATCAACAATTCATTGATTCGAAAAGAAACCCATGATACTTTTTTCGTTATTCATTTACCTCTACAATCATCCACAAATTCATCATAATTGACTTATCTTTCAACACAATTTTACAAACCGACCTATTTTCAGTGTGTATGTATCTATTGGAGTTCGTGCATAAAAGTCCAAGCTCAAACGTTCTACCGCCTGGGTACTCTCATTCCGCTCGACCGCTCTAGTTGGTTATCAAACAAGCTGGAGTGAGCAATCTCATTAAGAACACAATGACAGGTCTCACATTATTATATTGACAAACCCAAAGTCAAACATATTCCGTTCACCAGAGTCTGTTCGTGAGCCAATATTTGTCACAAACCGGGCAATTCTGACACGTTGCTGATACGAAATCGATTCTCCACTCCAATAGCTTGATTTATCCACGAATGCGTCTCGAACTTCGAGACCTATTGGGGTAATAATCTAATTTGATTTATCTGTGACGCAAACTCTGTCTTAGAGCACTGTAAATTCTTGGAAATACAGAGTGAACCGGTTGTTTAGCAGTGAAGTAGAAAAAAATTGTGTTAAAGTTAATAATTGAATGAATGAAATATTACTACTTATTTTTGATGAGGGGGAACTCGCTATTCCAACACTCGGGTAAAACCCATCGTAATATACTCAAAAAATAAGGTTGACAATATGTAGACCGCTAATAACGAATTAGATTCGAGAGGCGTGAAGTTGCTATGATTTCCGATGCGAAATATAAGCCTGTATGAAGGTGAAGTCACCGCTATGAATTCAGTTGCTTTTCGAATGAATCTTGAGAATTTTTCCCGAAAAAAAATATCAGAGCTTTCGCCAGAATGAATATTTATATATAATACATATATATATATATATATATATATATATATATATATATATATATATATATATATATATATATTTTCAATCATTCCATCCCAAATAGCACACGACGTCCTGAAGACGAACCATTTATGTCCCAGTTACGTCGATACGTCCCGGGACGGATAGGAGACATTCGAAGAACGTACATTACCGGATGTACCATGTATGTACTGGTTAGACGTCCCATGTAGGTACATACTTGGTCCCGTTCCAATCTGAATGAAATAAAAACGTACATGCTTGGAAGTACTATGTACGTACTTTATTAAGTGTCCCTGATAAGTTTACATTAACTCCTCATCAGGTACGTACTTTTCGGAATGAATTAGGGACATACCAATGACGTGTTTTTTTTGTGAATCCCATGTACGTACTGCTCAGACGTATCATTTACGTACATGTTTGGAAGAACTATGTTCGTACTATTTGGACCTTCCAGGTGCGTACATATTGAGTCCCTTTTAGATACGTATATTTCTAAACGTTTGCGGGACATAATAGTAATGACGTACATTTTTGGAAATCGTATGTACATACCATCTGGACGTCTCGTTGACGTACTTTTTTGTACATACTGTTTGGACCTCCCAAGTACGTACGGATTGGGTTCCTTTCATTTTCTACATTTCTGTTAGTATGTACATACTGTTTGGACCTCCCAAGTACGTACGTATTGGGTCCCTTTCGGTTTAAGGGGTATTGGGATTTTGAGAGTGATCACTTAGTGTATTCAAACATATATCAATATTGGTAATGCAATATTCATGAATTATTCCTAAAAAAATTTGGAAAAATTGAAACATCGACATGTGGTGAATTTAAATACCAGAAAATTACATACAGAATTTTTTGCACAGCAAGTTTGATATCCCAAAACCGCCATCACATGAGACAGTGATCCTTTAGTGTTTTTTCGAATATATTTCCATTGTTACTGAACTTTCTAAAATTTTAATATTATCTCGAACAAAACTAACTTGAAGTCATCACATCTATAGCACCCAACTCCTTCTTAAAAACAAGTGTCTCCGTGCCGTAGAGCGTAACAGTGGTCGACAATAATATCTCCATAGAAAAGGTCGAGAGTTCAAGCCCCGCAGCAGCCAGGTCTTTTTCCAGGTAAGTATTCGGTTAGATGGTTAGTACACGTGAATGAGTAAAATTTCCAACTTGACTTTTTGGTAAAAAAGAAATGAATAATCCCGAATATGAAAACTTAGATTCATTAAGTGATATCATATGATATATCATTACGTTGTTTTCGAATATTGATCTAATATCGCCGAATGTTCACATTTTTTTGTGGCCACTATTGATATCATCTACAATATAAGGTTAATATTCCCGTAATATTGAACCAATATTGGTCAAATATGTTTGTTCTACTTGGGATAGCGCATACAGAATGGAAAATGTACGTTTTCGGAATGTCCCAAACAGTTCCCCTTTCTGTACATTTCAGGTCCTGTGTGGACTGGAAAAGTACGTACCTGGGATTACCGACTATGCGGAAACGGTAAGTCGCAGGGAGGTCTTATGTACGTCTGTCGGAGACAAAAGTACGTCCTAAATACGTACAATGCATCCTCACCGTACATATGCAGTACGTCCACTGGACGTACTTGTGCTATTTGGGATATCCTCAGTAGGAGTGATTTCCAAAATTATTTGTTTGTATGTGTTTATACTGAGTATTACAATTCAAAAGAGGGGTTCAGTAGGAACTGAATATCTCAGAATTAATCAATCGAAGTAAGTAACACAATCGTTTCATCAAATATCCCGAAAAGTGTTCATTTCAACTTTTTATTCCTAGTTTCACCAAATGATGCATGGAAAAATGGTGCAGGGGAAACGAAAATTAAGGTTTGATTTATTTACATTTCTTCAAAGGATTGAAATATTTCTACCATTTAATGATGTTTGAACTTAGTAAGTGATGTTGTTCTGGAAACATTTCTTATCTGTAAATCCACTTAACTTTTTCGCATTACATCTATATGTACCATGAAGTTGTTTGTACTATAATGATCAAAATTTTTATAAGCACCTGATCAAACAAAATTAATTCGTTTGTGATTTATTATTTGAGTACCTACTGAAGGTTTATTTCTGAAACTCAACACACTCTGTACGTATATATCACGATAATGGAAAAGTACACACTATATGAGCTTTCAGAAAATGTTGGGTGTGATTGCCTCATTTTTATTTCAATTCTTTGAATATTCGATTACAAATGCAACAGCATAATTTCATATGTTTGTTCAATGAACTATTTTATCACTTCATCAGAATCAGGTCCAAAAAACAAATATTCATAGGGATGCTTGAAGACTGGCTTTAAATCAAATATTCTAGAAATGAACAATTTGTTCAGGCCAGCCTCAACTCACCTACACTGTAGGTTGACGGACTAACACCTATTAGAAAACAACTACTCCCCTGGCTAATACCACGAAGGGCATTGGATTACATCCAACAGGTGTTGGTGGCGACGCCAAGAGCATATCGTCGGTGAAACGTGTTAAACAGCTATCTCCATTCAACCGAATTTTACAGGAGAGCATTAAAACCGCACAAACCAATTTCTACACGTGTAAGAGGCAGAAACATACGATATATTATAGGTATGCAATAATCCTGTTTATTGAGCAACAATAAACTTATCGGAATATGTAACTTTATTTTTTTTTAAGCAAAATTTGGAGATAGCAGATTTTCGTTGTCGGAAAAATTATAAGGTAGATAATTAGTACGGAGTTAGCAGTTTTTCATTCTTAAAAAATGAAACTCAATTAGATTTTTTCAGTTATTTTATTTTATATTTTAAGTAAAAAAATAGTCTTGTCAAATCGTATGTCTAATACCAAATAAGAGGTAATACAGAAACAACTATGCATGAGGTAAGTTATCATAAAATTCGTGGTAATCTACTGGAAGAGTGCGTTTGATAAATTGTAGGTCTTCATATTTACGCGCCTTTATTGAAAGCCTGTCATCATGTAGTAGTTGAAGTTCAGCCCACTCTTTATTGATTATAATAAATTTTCGTTGAGGCAGGAGCGACCAGTCATTACTAAATTTTTCTTTATAAAATATTTCACCTTCTGGTGTATATTTGATAGCGCGAATGTCAGTAACTTTGCTGTCTCCTTTGACTCTTCCAGGGCGAATACTTTTATAAGCCATGACATCACTGAACTTTCTAAAACTTGAGTAGTTCAAATAGGTAACGTCGTAAGGTTTAGGGTTCCTTCGGGCAGTCCTACAATACTTTATGTAATCTGCAGGTACATTAATCACTTTCCTCCGTATACATCTTTCTATACTAGAGTGCATACTGTCCGCTTCCATTTGGGTATGCCCAACTTCCAAATATTTTTGAACTATTGTGATCCTTTGTGTAACAGCCAAATTTGAAAGAGCGTTGGCCATGGTCGCATTGCGGTTTTGGTAGCAGCACCCATCACTGTATATTATTATCATTATATCATTATCATTTTTTTCGATACAACGTAAAATTTTCTCTTGCAAAAAATTTACCCAAATGGAAGCAAATTCTTCGGCGTTAACTCCCCCCTCGGCCTCATTCCACAGATAACAGAAGCCATCATGAGTGATTAAATTATAAAAACACATGTTATGAACCTGAAGTTCCGTGCGGTAATATAAAGTAGAAACTTGTGACTTCGGCGCCATGAGAACTGCTTGCATATCCGCAGTGAAAACAAAACTGTGCTCCTTTTTGTCCTTCTCTTTTTCTAACCTTGCCTCTTCTTTTCTAACAATATGTAACTGATAGTCTTCTTGTGTTACTGTTCCAACTTTATATCCGGCACATTTCTCACATTCATCTTATTTAGGTCTAAACAAAGCCATATTTCTCAGATCAAATGCTGTGTTGAACATTGTTCTTGACAGAGGCTCAACGTTATGTGCCCTGCACCAATCTGTTACGTAACAGTTGTAAAGTGATTGCTTCGAAGACCATTCTGGCAACAGATATTTTTTAGTGGACGAAGCTCGGCAGTAATGGGAATCCATGACTGGAAGGGAATCTAAAAATTCATTTAACTTTTCCTTGTTAGCTGAATTTGATTTCTCGCGATCATTGTTTGATATTCTTAATTTACTTGGCACCTTGCCAACTTTGAAATTATTCTTCCAGTTGAGAACAGTCCATCTTCCAATACACAATGTGTTTAAGAACTTTGTTTTACAAACCCGCACACTGTTATCATCAACTCTTAAGTGGTAACTCATTAATTGAGATCTTCTAGAAGTATTTTCTTCTTTTCTATCCCGAAATCGTTTCGTTGGAAATACTGTTACTGTGTTGTTGATGTATACTTTCTTTTCCCCCCAAGTAAGCTGTTTCCAGAAGTGCTCAAACAGTTTTCTTCTATCATTTTCAGTAAGTGTGGCACACTTCATTAAACCTTTTTCTTTACTCTGGCACCTACACCTCTCCTTCATTTTTCTGGGCTCCTTAGGTCTGTCGTAACTCCACTTAGCTTCAGTTTTTCTGCGACCAAGATATGACTGACCCCTTTCCCGCCGAACTTTGTTTTTTTGCGCGAACCAATCCGCTTCATTAACTTGCAATCTTTTTCTGCGTTTTTTTCTTTTTTCTGGCAAACTCGAGTCTGAGTCAGAAGCAGAAGTTTCTGAATATGGTACAAGTGCAATCCCTTTATTACTGTCATCCGAAATTTCATCCACTGTTGGTTCAAGGGCGTTTATATTATGAATAACGTTTGGGGGAATATTTTCCTTATTAGTAGTTTCTGGTAAGGACCTGAAATATTAGGCATCTCGTGCCACTTCATCAATCCTGGGTAAATTGTCCATTATATCTTTAGAGACTTCTTCATAGCTTATAATTCTCAAAGGTTGATTTTCGGTAGCAGTTAAAACATTGTAACTAGAATCAGCAGACTCTCCTTCGTTGGAAGCGCGACTTTCAGTAGTTTCAGATGGGGAAACTTCCATAAATTGAAATTCGACGTTATCAACTACAGTGAAAGTCGGGTAACGTTGGGAAGTCAATTGGTCATTGTCAACAATGGTAGTATGTGGCAATTCTGCTATTTCATTATCGATATGGGTGCATTCTTTCCTGGTTTCGGCAGAATTAGATAGGGGTACATTTACATCATCTTTATGAGAAGTACTTGTATGTACCAATGACACCATTAACTTTCCGCGTGACAGCATCTGCAATTATTCAAAAGCAACTTCAGATATTTTGCCGTATAACTACAACATAGTTATTTATGATACAAAGTTCGTAAAGTAGGACTTTTTTGTATGAGCGCCCCATTCAACGCGAGTACGAAAAAGCTCTTTACGAAGATGTATTATACAAATTTTCTTTCTACGACCGTTTTTGTGTCGACAAATTATAGCAATTGTTGCATGTTATATCTCATTAAGTTTTCAATTTCACTCCTACCAACAACGGATCATTTCAGATTAAAATTTGATGCAAAATACAGTGAACAGTGTAAAACCTCAGTTCACGCAGTGTCGTAGAAAAATTATTATACTATAATCATTCTATGTCTATATATAAAACTATGTCGAAAACAAATGAACTGTAAAATCGAAATCAATGTTAAAAAAAACACCAAAGTTATAATTTTTTTCGACCGTTTGAACGCTAACTCCTTGCCGTAAAAATTAAATAGGTACATAAGTTGCCCTATAAAAGCTGTTAACTCCATTTCAATAAGACGCATTAACCCTGTTCAATTATGATTCATTTTATATAACAAATAACACATCTTTTCCCCTATTTTATAATATAAATTCATAGTACGTACATACCTTTATCAACAATCACCAAAAGAATAGAAATACGTTAACACAAACTCAATATTCACCAGAAAATATAGGAGCAAACATAGACGACATGCAAGTCTTAACCTGAACGCAACGGAAATGCCGGAGATGGCAGTATTTCGCTTGTAATTTCTGGAGATAGCATGTATTATTGAGACAAGATATCTACATTATTTTGATTATATGGGAGAAAGCTGCTTTTCTTACTTACGGAGTATTTTTTTCTCTTTCTAAAAATATAAGAAACCTATTTCACCATATAACAGGAGTTAGCAGGTTAACACGTTTCACCGACGAATGTGGAATTTCATGTTTTTCAAAGAAAAAAATTTTTTTTTGTCTGTCTCCAGGAATATTTACGGAATATATAAATACCTTCGAATATTTATGGAATATTCTATGATGATTATTCATATGAAATTCCAAGAATGTCTGGAATATTTTTGGTATATCCTCAATCTTTTGAATCTCTCTGATATTTTTTCGTATAGACCTGTCCCTTTTTCCCCCTTCCTCCCCTCCACCTCAAAAAAAAAACACAAAAAAAACCACCCCAACAAAAAAAAAAAGCGCAACCCCCAAAAAAGGAAAAAAAAAAATATTCATTGTATATTCTGCATATTCTGTAAATATTCCTTGAATAATCATTTTTGAATATTCTCCATGTAATACTCAGGATATTCATAGAATAACTTTTGAGAAATATTCTTAGAATACTCCGAAGATTCGCCAAAAGAATTTTCAGGGTATATTCTATAAACGATGTATATATTCGTTGTATATTCATAGAATTATATAATATTCATGAAAGAATATTTCAGGAATATTAACAGAATATTTATTGATATCTGTATTCATCTGAAACTTTTTTTATATTTTTTCGCATTATCAATATAACGAGCAAATATACACACTATTGAGGCATCCTGTATAGTGTTCAACACTGATACAACTAGACAGTATCACTCGTGTCCATCAGATGCTATCCATAAATTGTTTTATCAGTGTATGGTAGACTCGGTTGAAAAGATTTAATGGAGATATATTCATAAAAGAATGATTACAGATAATGGAAAATAAATACATAACGTTTTCAACAATACTTTTATTTACAAAGTGCTTATAAAACTGTCAACATTTATATATTCAATTTACAATATACATACCTACTATTCGCAGTGTTTGAGCAATTATGAGTAATTACATTGTGTATTTTTTATAAGAATTGCACACTCACACCTCTCGAATATATGACATGGCTATACAACACAATGAAAGATATATCACAAATTACATGAAAGCAGAACTAAAATTAAAATAGATGTGTATAATTCTTGGTTGGTGAAATATACAATATACAAATCTTCTCTCTTTGTAGAACATCAAATTGCTCAAAGAGATCTAATAAACAATTGCACCTCAGATAGCTGCACTGAATGTCATCAAAAGCAACCGCGCGAATTTTCAAACCAATAGCAAAATAGTAATATAATTTTGTTTACTTCATAATAATTTTCTAGAAATATTTACAACATCACAGATAATACATTTTCCAACATTGTGAGAAATCTGGTTATCGTCTATCATATTTGATTACTTGATATGCCCACCCTCAATCATATGATATTCAAGATCATAATCACTGAAAACTGTTTCAGATGAGTGTAACTAGTGAATGAGGAATGTGATTTTAATTCGAGTTTTTTGAGATAGTACCATAGAATATTAGATAAGAATCGGAACAGGAGTCAGCAAGTTTCCATTGGTGGCATATAAAAAGTTTGTATATTGAAATGTGAAAACGACCAGTTTATCAAAGGCATGATTCAAATTGTATTTCAACACATACAACCTATGTTGATAATAAGGAAAAATGACTTGCCTTGAAAAATAAAGATTGGAATTGTATTTTCAGCAATGAATCAACCAATGAATATAATTGATTATTGGAGAAATATCTGTTTCTGAGAAAATGCATTTTTTATAATCAACCTCCTAATACTGCATCGACTAGTACTATAATTTTCACTGAATCCTGTTTGATCTGAATTTTCGACAATGATTCATTTAATCTTCAAATATGCGCTTCCAACTTATAAATCTTATAATTTCATTCTCGTTCATATTATACACTCACCTTGTACTTATATGACATACCATAAAATTCAATAACAGGTTTTTCATTAACTATACACTTGAATTCTTACATTTTAACGATATCTTGAACGTCTTCTTTTCGACATTTTACCTTCGCCCAGGACAAAAGCTGAAGTACGGAAAGAGAAAACAATGAAGCGACAGGAACCTGAAAAAAAAGGTCATTACCAGAATGCTGACTCATCATCTTTAATAATAGGCACGCCAGCTGAAGTAAACGTAGTTAAAGATCCAATTATTTTCGTCTGAATTTACAATTTTTGGGTTTGCGGTTAGGATCTTGTCTCCGGGTATAAACAGAAATGTGGAATCCTGCATGATTATATCATTTGTTCTGGGGTGAGAAAAATGTCACAGTATATTATACTTGAAGCCTCTTTTCTGGAGGAGAAAAATATTGTTCGAGTATTGAAACTCAATAAATGTGATGACAAATCTAGTTTTATATTTTTCGTTACATATTGAATAGTTATATCTGGTCTGATCACAATCGATTGTTTCATTTTCTTTTTAATTCACAGGAAAGTGAAAACCCTGCAATCAAAGGAGAGAAGACACAAATACTGATCAGCATTTACATTGATATCCCGAACTCAATCGCTTAGTTAAAAAAGAGAGAGAGGAGCAGGTCACAAAACGAAAGGAAGGGACGATTGTTCTCGTCGGATCGATCGAGATGGAACTGACAAAAGTGATCAGATCATGAGTGTAACGTTTCAGCGTAATTGTCTCTGATATTTCGTCTATCAGTTGAAATGGAAAACACTACTAAAATATTGGCTACGGTACTAAAAAACCTTGGCCTTCTCTTTCCCGCACAGTGCCCTCTGTCTTGCTGATCTGGTATTATTCTTCGGAAAAATAAAATGAGGAATTAGAGAAAATTCCCACATTATAATTCAATGCAATTTTTATCAAAAACTATATCTGAACTTTCGTCATTCACAATGATAAATACATTCCCTCAAATATCAATTCACTGTAATTTATTGGTTTTCTTTCTTTCATCACGATAGAACTGCAAACAAATTCATCGAAAAAAGCAGACCTCTGAAGATACCCAACGAGATGGTGGATTCGAACTAATGAATAATGAGAAAGGAGTTGACAGTAATTCGGCGTAGTATTCGAACGTCAGCTGGATTCGCAAGTTAGGGATATATAATTTGGCCTAATCAAGGTTCCAATTGTCTATTCAGAGTGGAGAGAGCAAGGTAATAATAATTATGATTCATCCGCAGTCTATTCGACCCACTAGATATCAAGGGAAACTTATCGTAGAACGATTTTGCCCTGATATTTCAAGTCCAAGAAACCGGCTACTCGAGCTATGGATTGAGAAGAATAACTGTCGGAACGTTCCAATTCTGCATTCGTGACTGCAACCATAAGGTTAGTTTGGTAACAAAAACATTCAATTATAACGAGTTACTCGAATCAACGATTATTCGACGAGCCTCTCCTTACCAAGTGCACCAGAAAACTACTTCCCTGACAAATACCACTAGACAAGGAGACATTGCCCTTCAAGTCAATGATTGAATGATCTGTGTATTGAGTGTAACATTGTGGTTCTGCATGAGTTTTGTTCAGAATATATCAGAAAATGATTCGAAGAAAATATACTCACACAACAATTACAATACATAGACTAATTTAACGCCGAGATTAATTCGTCAATTTTATTCCGTTCTGAAACTTCCATACAGTTTACTATCTTCTCCCACCAGACTCATGCCTGAACCCGTGTAGATTTACGACAGAAGAAAAAAGTAACAGGGTTTTCTGGATCCAACGAAACAATTCACTTGAATTGGAAAAATATTCCACTTTTCAGTCCATTCGAATACATTAAAACGGTAAGAAAAAAGTACTATAAAGATATCGTGAAACTTCAACGCAACTACCACATAAGAACGTGTGTTGTTGCTACTAAGAGTAACAATTGAAAACTATTCACGTTGAAGAGAATGATAATGAACGGTGAATAACGGTTACGAACGAATCAAAAAATAACTATCATCTTATCGAACTGAAAATTGAGAACTCCTGAGAAGAGATCTCGAATGAACCAGTCGTGATCACTGTGTACTCTATGCCATTCAAAGTTAAATCGGGGAACTCACCTATATTGATCTTCGGATTCCTCGAATCCCTCGATTTTTACTACGTTCCATTCGTCCCTACTTTTAGCGTAGCTGAAGGATATCTGAAAACAAAATCAAATTACTATTAAGTGACATATCGCTATCTATACGTGATTGTTATTATCATACTGCGTGTGTATTGAAGGTGCTGGATGGAGCTGTTTATATCTAAATTATGAATTTTTTCTTAAAATTCAAAATGTGATTTCAGTCATTGACTAATGATAATGCTCGCTCAGATGTATGGCAGCTATAGTTACATATGTAGACACATACAAGAATCACTACCTAAGGACTACATTTATTTGTCCCAAGAATATATTGGATTGTTGAATCGACTCGATGTCTTCGCTAATCATTATATCATTCTACAGAGAACTCTGCGTCTACTCATCCAGAAAAGCGTAATTCCGCTTAGGTGCTAGAGTAATTGGTCATCATTGATTGTTTCCAATTTTTTCTCCTGAAGATGCCAACTTAGAGATGAAACACGTGCTGAGTGTGAGTTCTCTCAATTTGGTGCTTGGATAATTAAACGTGGAAGAATTACAATAGTTCAGAAAAAAGTGCTCAAATGAAGCACACGGTAATATTTCCAAAACATGATGATACTCCTGGCAATAGATTCAAACAGGTACTTTTGATTCGTGGTCCTTATCTCAAGCAGAGATCATATATGAGTTCAAATGATTTTTGGTTGATTCAATCCTTCTAACTTTCAGAAATATGAAACGTTTCAAAAGTTGACCAAAGGCTGTATAAGTAATCAGTGAAGATATCAATTTTTCTCAAAGAATTTCCATTACATCAACCATTCCCGATGCAATTCGTTTCCTTCATTGATATACATAATTCTGACTCACAAATAATTGCTGATAGCTTAATCCACAGTCTTCAAACAAAAAAAAACTGTCTATAAGTTCAAAGAGAACGGTAAGAATAAGGAAAGAAAAATAGGTGTAACTTTTGATTTTTTGGAAATTGAAGAGTTGTAGAAAACAGGATTTTGGTTTGTTGAGTTAAAGACTAAATTCGGGCAACTTTTTACAGGCTGTCTTGCATTCGTTACATATAAGAACCTCATAAAAAAAACAGTTATCTCCTAGATGATGCTCAACCAAATAATGAATCCGTAACTGCACCTATTGTTAGATCTAAGGATTCTGGGCGCATTATGAAAAAACTTTACATATTAGATTAATAAATTAGATTAGAATAGATTGTCAAATAGAACCTACTGTATACCGCCAAACAGTGTGCCTCAAAAATTTTCGTCAATCTGACGATAGAATTAGTTTAAATTTCTTCGGGCATACTGTAAAACTTTGATTTTTATTGAATTATTCCGTAACATTTTCAGTCGAGTTTTGACTCACCCTTGAACATTTGAAAACCTTCATTATTTTTGTAGGTTTCACGATGTTTTTACATGAAGTATCAAGCAGCGCGAAAATTTTTTTGCACGACACGACTTGTTTAAGCTTCGATTATTTCCTCTCTCAAAGGCATACTGTAAAATCGATCCAAAAATCTGTCAGGGCCGCTCGGTCTGTACCTATAGGACAGTAACTGATGGAATTGGCCGATACTTGATCCATGAAAAATTCACACACAATTCATTGTATGGATTTCACAAGACAGCTAGTTATAGTACTTCTTCACGACTGAAAAAAAGCTATGTTGTGGTTTTGTGAACTGTTCAGTGAAAATTACGCAGTGCTTTTCAATTAAAGTACTAGGAAAGCTATTTATTTATCGAGGTTGATCATTGATTTGTTACATAATTATTTCTTCACGTGAATAGTGAATCTGATTCTCGAAATTAGTGGAACCGTTTAACGTTTAGGTATCTATTTTATACCTGTCATCATATATATCATCCCCTCCCATGCAAGAATTGAAATTTGTATATAATAAACGTTTAGTGGCCGTGAGTTTTCATTCTAAACATGATTCATCGGGTGCGTATTCCTACGTCGAATTCTTCCTACGGCGAATTCTTCCTACGCCGAATTCTTCCTACGTCGAATTCTTTCTACGGCGAATGTCATCCCCTCCACTGACGTCATCAAAACACGAACGTTTCCGATGATGATCCATACACCCCATAGTGGAAAGTTCGCCGTAGGGAGAATTCGACATAGGAAAAATTCGCCGTAGGAAGAATTCGCCGTAGGAAGAATTCGACGTAGGAAGAATTCGACGTAGGAAGAATTCGACGTAGGAAGAATTCGACGTAGGAAGAATTCGACGTAGGAAGAATTCGACGTAGGAAGAATTCGACGTAGGAAGAATTCGACGTAGCAAGAATTCGACGTAGCAAGAATTCGACGTAGGAAGAATTCGAAGTAGGAAGAATTCGACGTAGCAAGAATTCGACGTAGGAAGAATTCTCCATAGAAATAATTCAGAATTAGTTAACATTGCCGCCAAATTATCTCGTTAACGACTCCATCAATAAAACGGGATGCACCGAGGGATTCCTCTTTGACATTTACGGTGGAATTCATTCATATTGATTGATTATTGATAAAATAAAAATATGAAATTATAATACATGAAGTGATCAACATCGATAACATACATCAAGAAAAGTTACTGCTTTTTTTATTCTTTTCTGCAAACTCGATACACGTCTCATCATTGTTAACGGTTTCATCTCTGACTAGATAGGTGAAAAATGTAACGCTTCTGGATTTCACACCGTAGTAAGGTGGTAAAAAAAGGGTTGTAGATTTCAAGTCCTTAACACTTTTTGGGAAGACATATGATGCAGCATGAATTGTGTTCAAGACGTTGCTGCTATATGAAACTATAAATTCCAGCACTATGCTCATCGTCACTTTTTAGAAGTTCAACGGACTGAATTTTCCAACAAACAATGGGCAGTTACGGACTAATGATTTTCATATGGCTTTCTTCAAAACGTTAGATTCTGAAAAACATGATGTGATTGGAAGCCGATAATTTTTGTTTCAGATGAATTATAGCTCCTGGTACCGTTATTATCATATGGGACGGGGTTTTTCTCAATGAGTTCTCTGAATCAATCATATTGAAGAAAGACGTACGAGAAATTTCGACAGTAACTTTTTTTTTCGCTGAGACAATCAGTTATCCCTTGTTAATAGTCGATTGTATCAGTGAAAACTGACGACATAGTGCTACAAGTTATTGTTTCATATAGCAAAATCGTCCTGAATATGTTTCATGATGGGTCATTTGACCCCCCAAAAAGTGTTATTGGCTTGTAGCCTAGTCCTTTCATTTCAGTTCACTACTTGAAAGGATTTCTAACGCAAATATTTCGGACCCCTATTACCTTCCAAATTCAAATCCAAGGTCGAAAATAGCCATTGATATGAATATTACATTTTGTATTACAGACTATATCGGGTATTTCAACTTTAACTCTCACTATTATGTTTTCGAATAATATAAGACATACGAATACGGTTGATTTGGCGCAAAGTTGCACATTTATGTGGCCAACAGAATGCCTTTCAGAAAGTTATACAATCTTGAGTATTAATGAATGAATCCCACTGTGAATGCAAAAAAGGAGTTCTTCGGTACAAATCATCTGATGACGTCGTTGTCGAGATGTTCTGTCTGCTATGTGATATATTTCGAGAGAGAAGGGCGAATATTTTCGCCAATTTTTTCTTACGTCAAATTCTTCCTACGTCGAATTCTTCCTACGTCGAATTCTTCCTACGTCGAATTCTTGCTACGTCGAATTCTTGCTACGTCGAATTCTTGCTACGTCGAATTCTTCCTACGTCGAATTCTTCCTACGTCGAATTCTTCCTACGTCGAATTCTTCCTACGGCGAATTCTTGCTACGTCGAATTCTTCCTACGGCGAACTTTCCACAATGGAGTGTATGGACCATCATCGGAAACGGTCGTGTTTCAATGACGTCAGTGGAGGGGATGACATTCGCCGTAGGAAGAATTCGACGTAGGAAGAATTCGACGTAGCAAGAATTCGCCGTAGGAAGAATTCGACGTAGCAAGACGACCCGGATTCATCCCCAATCCCTTTGCAATATTCTAGTATATAATTCCAGAACTCTAGCCAGAGGCACTACGCATTGAATAAATTGATATCGCTATAACGATCACATTGATGTGAACACGTGCTGTTTAATTAAAACGATATCGAGCTTGTAATACAGTTTCAGAAGAGGCAAAACGGCATTGAACGCGAAACAATAAATCCGTACCGCAGGAGGTTGATTATCGCCTCCATAAATATTTCACTCTTCGTATTAATTAAAAATGCGGGTAAATTCAGTGTAGGTAGGGAGAAAAAAAACGTGTATAAATTTGGTGGATGAATATTGCTCGATAATTAGATTTTCTGGGATTGTGGCTATCATCCACGGCGAAAAGAATTTTTGGTGTCGACTCATCATATTATCTGATAACCGATCAATATACATTTTTCCTTCATTTTGCAAACTGTGAGTGTTTTTGTAAACTGTGATACGAATGAAATGAACACATTTTTTCATTCATGAACTAGAATAAGTTTTGTACTGCGGTAATGGAAGATTTCGACTCGCTTGTACCAAAAAATAAAGAATCAAGTTCAGGATGAATGTCTAAAACGGATCATGATCTGTCAAATCATCTGCATATTATATATTACAATGGAACTTTTTCGAAACATTACAGGTATATTGATATATCGTACATAAAGTTCAGGAAACGAAGCATTTTGGCTCGCAATTTTTTCGTCCACCTTGGATTTACCTGAAATTTTCACAGAAGGTAGGGAATAGATCAAGGATGATTTTCTATATCATGACGCTGTACGCTAGAGCCTTGGGGGTGGTTGCCACCCCATCACGGGGGTGGAAATTTTTTATTACATTTTAACTGTAGGTGTCGACGGAAGAAGTAATTTTAAGAAAAACATGTTTCATACGTTTTTTTCTTTAAAGTAATAATTTGTGAGTAATTCGAAGTTGAAAGTAACTGTTTCTCAACAAAAAAATCGACTTTTTCAAATGTTTTTTTGCAAATAACTCTAAAACTATGCATTTTATCAAAAAAGTGTGGGAAGGCAAATTGTAGCTTTTGAAGAAACAAAACAATGCTTCTTTCTTATTTTTCTTATGACACATACGAACTGAGATACAGCAAATTAATGCTTAGCTGTTTTCGTCAAATGTATAAATTGAAAGATTCAAAGCGAAATAAAGAGAAAAATTTGCATTTTTCGAAGAAAGCTCATGAAATTTTTTTTAAAGTATTCAATTAGAGCTTTCAAACAGATGAAAGAATGTCTTCCTAGCATGGAAATTGACAGACTTATGATCAAAATAAGATCGGTACCCGCTTTTCTCTACGAAAAAAATCTGTGAAAACAACCTCCAAAGTACCCCCTAACTCAAATTGATCGCCACCCTTCTGTGATTTTCTTCATATATGTACTATCAATGCATCCACGAAGTTTAACCAATTTCAAATGCCTAATTTTAGAAAAATTGGAGTTTAAAGAGAACGATTTTTTCAATTTCGTGTTTTTAACCCTTTTCTTATAAATATCTCTCAAAATACTAAAGATACGAAAAAAAACGATACAGTACTAAATTGAAGCTTTTCCAATGACAAAAATTTTCCTGTGTGTAGATTTTTTGTAAAGTGAATATTCGGCGAGATATAGCCGTTTAACACCTACATTTACGATCGAGCATCACCTTAGTCAAGAGCTTTGAACTCTCCCCATTTAAATAGTAAGGAACCTTGAGTGTAATTTTATGCACATAGTCTTATAGCTCTTGAGAAGCCCTACAAAATCGTTCCTGAAAAATTTTTCTATCACCTAAAATGAAGGAGCTATGTTTAAAAAAACGATCAATTTTTGTTTTGAAAAATTTGAATTACCCTTTTCGGGGCGTAGTAATCTACAAAACCGGTATATGTACCATTTTTCCATTCCTATTGGAAGACAGAGAAGAAGAAAAATCTGCTCGCGTGTGTGAGTGTATATTTCGTTGATTTCTCACCAGTGTATTCTAAATTTCGAAGACATATTAGAAAAACTTCAATGTTTTCAAGGGTAGTTTATAACAAGGGAAGGTTGAAAGATTATGAAATTGTATACTAAAGCATGAAACAATCATCATCTAACTATTTCTAGCCATATTTAGGTTTTTAATGTTATTTTATAATTTTTGACAATTAGGGGTAGTTTTCACCCCTTAAAAACAAAAAGCGTACAACGGCACAATATAGAAAATAAACTAGAGGGTGTAATAAGCCAATTTTTTTAACAAGTCGGTGCTGGACGAAAAAATTGCGAGGTTTCACCATTTTTTTAGCTTCATTTTCTGAACTAATACCATAAGCACCTAGGATATAGTATAGTGAAACTATTGGAACCCATTCATAAAATCATATATATTGAAATAAAAATCGAAATGGAATGAACAATAACAAAATGGAAATTTCAACGACAATTGAAGCTGAAGGAAAGAAATCAATATCATACATCACTGAACTTTCGACTACTTTTTAAGTTCACTTTTGAACTGACCTATATTTTAATTTGATTCATGAGAATATTAAATTGCCGAATACCCTTATGAAACTAACTCTCCATCGAACTATTTTTTATAATTAGTTCGCTATTCGTTCGTTTTTGCACATGAATAGTTGAAACATGCCAAATCTGAGCGTTCAAATATTCAGGGAGCATATATACTATTACATCAAGTTCTCATATGTTACTCATATTATGGAAGTTCTGTTTTTCCCAATTGAAAAAGCCAGTAGAAAATTCCATGATACTTATACTCCACAAGAATTTTGAAGAATCAAGAATCAATTTTATCAAGTCTGTCTATCATGCTATGACGTATATCATTTTATTCATCAAGAGAGCCTCAACATAAAATATTTTTGTGTTCATAGTCATAGTCAAGTCGATGAAAATTCTCAAAAGATTTATCTGTTACTTGTATGTTCAGCTTTTTTATAGTATTAAATGCTATGTATGTTATTTCATTCCAAACGGCATCGACTTCGAGCAAAATCCTTCAGTAAAAAAGCCTCATTACTAACTCCCTACGTCATTTTGCTGTCCCGTCAAAAGTGAAGTGTGGCGGAATAATTTCTCAATTGGACATAAGGAAATTCTCGAGAAAAAACGGTCACATTTGGAGATTGAACCCAGGACCTCTCGGTCATGAGTAGGCACACAACTACTTTCGTCAACTATCTCGGATTTACTTCAACTCTGGATGATCTTTTAAATCTCCAGATTGAATTCTACTCGAATCGTAGCTGTTCACTGGAAGATTGAATGAAAAAATATTGTGACCAAATATAAAGTCAAGCAATATTGCATCGTACTTGATCGGAATATAAATTAAATACCTGATCTTCGATCGTATCCCTCCTGATAAACTTCATGGGTTCTAAATGTGAGTGAAATTGGTCGACAACAGTCAGAGGCTGTTTGAGTAGGTGTTCTGGAAAATAAAATGTGGGCGTCACTTAGAAGTATTACATAACTCTTCGGCTAGATTATTCGACTTAATGATTACATCGTTAAATCTATTTGGTGTTTCCTGAACTCAGCGACACAGTCACGTTTGGAGGGAGCAAATTGTACTCACCGATGATGTAGCCCATCGTTACGTCATCTGGTAGACGGATTCTTTCACCTGTGCTTGTGAATCTACCGCCACTGAAACAATAGATTGATGCCTATTATTCGTTTTTCGGCATACAAATTTAAATTAAAACAATTAATGATGGCTCAGACCCTAAGTGTGTAGCGAAACAAGACACGATGAATACAAGTGAAGATGAACAAAGGGACATCGATTTTTGAATATTATCCCCTGTCTGGTACAATGAGATACACAGGGTACTATTCAAGTACGTGACCGAAGTTGAAGGAGTGATTTTTTGAGTATTTCTGAGAAGAAAAGTTCCCATGAACATAGGTCTGGTAATGTTTCGTTTTCAAGATAGAAGGTGTCAACATTTGAAAAAGAAATTGTTATTTCCTAAATATCTCAATAACCCGTAGGCCGATTTTGTTGAAATTTGGCAGTGTAATTTGGGGTAGTGGGGAGCTGATTAAGCACTTACTAGATCAGATTATATTGTGCATTGGCACCTCAACCAATATTTTTCGCCGAAATAATGTGTGCCATTGATTTTTTGCAATTTATGTATTTTTTATCGCATCAAGCAACTTAAACTACAACTTTTTTATCAAGGCAATTTTTTCGTATAAGAAGTGCTTTGTCTTCGAGAAAAAGGTTACTTTTATTCATATCTCTGAGACATGATGAAAACTGATGACATTTTTTTCACTGTATCTCGAAAACAAAGCGTTACCGGACCTATGTTTGTATGATCTTTCCGTCATAGAATTACTCACAATTGAAGAATCACCCATTCAAGTTTGGCCACGTACTTAAATAACACCCTATATAGCTGCAAATCTGCGAATTTTTCTCTCGTTGTTTCCCGCATAGTTATAGTAATATACTTCCTTTTTGTAGAAAGGCATGAAGTGACCATGTTCATTTTCACTATCGCGAAATTCCCACTCGATATCTAGGAATTTTATAACTTCGACTTAATATATCAGAATTCCGACTAATATCTCGGATATTTATAGTTCTATTCTGATTCCGGAATGAGTGGGAAATATAAAATAAGGTATCCTATTCAGACGGAATTTCGAGACAGCGAGTTAGAATTATAACATTTCGGGAAATGAATCGGAATCATGATATTCCTATATCTATCCTACCTATCTATATCTATATCCTATCCTGATATTCCTGTCAGAGTTGTGGAATTCCCAGATACCAAGTCATAAACATGGAAAAAATGAACGTGGACCTTCTACGCCTTCGTACTTTTGTGATATTGTTATTTTGTTATACCACTCGTCTATATGCATTCCAATTGGGGAAAAGGCATCACAATGAAAAACAACTATAACATACATTTTACCGACAAAATCCAGTTCAGGCACCGGTTCATGTCAAAAACTGGCTTTCTGAATCCCTATAAAATGCCTGATTGATTTTTTTCAACACACTGCTCTAAATTGCATTAATTCTCTGCTTTTCAGAGTTTAATAGCGTTGAATGACGGCTTTTCTCCGACAGGCCACAAAATCATTTTCACACTTCAATAACTCCACGAATAAAAAAATAATTGTCTCACGTTTCATGGCTACCGATTTGACGCTTATTACTTTCGAGTTATTCAGAAAATAAAATTTACCGTAACGAAAGTAAACGGCATGAGTAAAATCGAGTACTATCAAGACACGCTATTTGAATTTGTTCTCTTGTTCGTCGCAACTAAAAAAGTCAGGATTCGCATTTCACAAAGAAACAAAGTAAATTGAATTTTCAATTATTAAAATAACAGAATGCCGGTTTATATCCTTCAGTGGCTTCACGGTGAAGCTTCATTTTTATTCAATTTTGAGGACTGGCATACAGAGGAAGTATTTTTATTACTTTTCCTTTTTTTCTTGAGTCGTTGCTCCATTCCACAGGTATACTTTCCAAATACACTGTAGTAGTGTGTTTGTCTTGGGAGACGTACGGGGGAATTTGACGATGTTGGTTTCGCTCAACAACGAAAATTATTTTCTTCAAATAATATCCACATTATCGAGATTTTGATTCTTTCGCAAATTTTGTCGTTAATTTCTGTATAGCAAAAATAGGTATGGAAAAATGCTCATTACTCCAGTCTATGACGGTGAAAAAAGTGTAAACTGTGTATTTATCCCATACAGCACCGATTCGTATGAAAATTTGGATATAGGTTCTACTTACCCTCTATTCCAAAATCTACCCCGTGCCGAGGGTTGCTTTCTCCCTGGGGGTGGATGCCACCACTTCTTGGGGGTGAAAAAATTTTTATTGGAAATAAGTACGGAAATCAATAGATTGACTAATTCTAAGCACTTTTTGTTCAATGAAGTTTTTTCTGAAAAGCAATACTTTTCGACTTATTCGCGAGTGAAATTGTCGGTTTTCAGGCAAAAAAACACGTTTTCAGGTCCTTTTTCGCGAATAACTGGAAAATAAGGCATCTAATCGAAAAACCTGCGGAAAGCAAAATTATAGCTTTTGAAAAAACAAAGGCGACTGTTTATTTGTGATGTATGCAAACCCACTACAAACTGAATAATTGCTTGTTGAAAGTTGATTGGTATTTTCAAACGCCAAAATGGAAAGTTTCTACGTACAATAACCGAAAACCAATGCATTTTTCGGGAAAAACTTATTGAAACTTTCCTGAAGTCCTTCGAAAATCATTCATTTTTGTTATTTATAAAAGTTTCTAGCATCAAAACTGACCGAGGTATGAAGGAAATAATGTTGAATCCTAATTTTTCGTTGAAAAAAATTGTGAATAACTCATCCTCTCTTCTCCCCCCTTTGAAAAAAATTGTTGTTACTCCATATTTCACTTCATTCATGTTCTTTCAATGAGTTCTGAGTTTTTCATCAATCGAAAGTACGTAGTTTTGGAAAAAATTGAGATTGAAGAGAAAAAATCATATACGTAATTCAGCGAAAAATCACAATTTCTTCGAAATAACTCGAAAACTATTGATCACATGCAAAATTCTCTAGAGTACAAAATTGAAGGCTATTCTTCTCTGAAAATTTCGGTGTTTAATTTTTTTCTGCAGGATGAAAATAGAGTAAGATATGGCCAGTTAAATATTGTGAGGGTTCGCGAAAAGTACCTTTTTTGAGCCCTTTCAGCATGAACTTTTTCAAAAATATAATCTGAAACGAAAAATAATGTGAATGAGCTTATAGCTCATAGAAAAAGCTACAAAATACTCCTTTGGTGGATTTGATTGCTTGAAGACTAAGCGAGTTCTGGGAAAAAACCCAAAACAATTTTTGTAGAAATTAGAGTGTGTACATTAGTATATTGAAGAAGCACATAGTAACTATATTTTAGGCCTAGTGGAACTATATGTATATCATATAAGTATATATACATATAGTTCCACTAGGCAACGATTTTTTGCAAAGAGGGGGGAAAGAGAGGATGAGATATTCACTTTTTTTTTTCATGGAAGAAATAGGATTCAACATTATTTCCTTCATACCTCGGTCAGTTTTGATGCCAGAAACTTCTATAAATAACAGAAATGCAGGATTTTTGAAGGACTTCAAAAAAGGTTCAATAAGTTTTTCCCGAAAAATGCATTGGTTTTTGGTTATTGTACGTAGAAATTTTCCATTTTGGCGTTTGAAAATACCAATCAACTTTCAACAAGCAATTATTCAGTTCGTAGTGGGTTTGCATACATCACAAATGAACAATCGCCTTTGTTTTCTCAAAAGCTATAATTTTGCTTTCCGCAGGTTTTTCGATTAGAAGCCTTATTTTCCAGTTATTCGCGAAAAACGATCTGAAAACGTGTTTTTTTGCCTGAAAACCGACAATTTCACTCGCGAATAAATCGAAAAGTATTGCTTTTCAGAAAAAACTCAGTTGAACAAAAAGTGCTTGGAATTAGTCAATCTATTGATTTCCGCACTTATTTCTAATAAAAAAAATCCACCCCCAAGAAGGGGTGGCAACCACCCCCAGGGAGAAAGCAACTCTCGGTACAGGGCAGATTTTGAAAAAGAGGGTATGTAGATCCTGATTCCAAATTTTCATGCGAATCGGTGCTGTATGGGATAAATACACGGGAAAATGGTCATAGACTGGACTACATGATATCTTCTAGTGTTCCAAAATGGAAGAAAAAGAGGAAAATGTTTTTTGTTCGTCACTGTACAAATCTTTACTCTTTGGAAAGGACGTATAAATAATTCAGACCATGAAGTCGTCACTTCTTCCATTTACATATTTTCCATGCGACGAACATGTTCGTTTTCGGTACGAGCGAGGGCGGATTTGAGGAGGTCGTAATGGGGTGATTACCCCAATTTTTTGGGTTTGAAAAGAAGACTCAGATGAGTCCTTGTGCCCATTCACTCTTGTTGCTCAACTTTTCAGACCTTGGGTGGGACCCTTACCTCTTATGTATTCGAACCGCTTTTGAATCAAAAATTAATGAAATATTCTATGCAAAACTACTCAAAATACTCTAGAGCGGGGGTGCTGAAACGGTCGATCGCGAGTGCTTTTTGAGTCGATCTCGAGGAAAATTTGGCATTTTTGACAGACATCACAATGCATTTAAACACCATCAACTTGGAGCTTCAAGGTGAAGGAAAAACTTTTATTGAGATGATTAGCGCAATAAACGCATTCAAAAGTAAATTGCAACTTATGAAAGATCAACTGAAAAGAAAGGATCTGAAACATTTTCCGTCTTTGAAAGCAAGGATTCCTCAGTTGAATTTTGATGTTTATGAGGCAGAATTATAGAAAATTTTAGGCCAATTCGAAATACTTTTTTATGATTTCAATAAATTGGCAAATATCGCACCATTTATGAGTTATCCTTCTTCGTGTAAAAACATAGAGGAATTAGCTGCTGAAATAGCAAGTCAGTTTAACATGGACTTATGTTCTGTTGAAAATGAGTTAGTGCGGATTATATCAGATATACATCTCGAAGCCACAGCATCTGATATAAAATTCTGGTGTTTTATATCTGATGATAAATATCCAAATCTAAGGCAAACCGCCCTTCAACTGACGACAATGTCTGGCTCATTTTACTTGTTCGAGTCTGCATTTTCAGAAATGAAGATAATTAAGTCAAAATATCACAATCGACTAACTGACGAACATATGTCATCATGCTTGCGAATAGCACTCGGTAATTACGTACCATCTTATGAAAAATATGCTGAGGACATGCAGTGCCACGCTTCAACATCCAAAGTCACTCTTCAGTTAAATTTAAACACTACAACTCGTTTGTTTTATAAAAACCAATAAACTCGCAATTTATCGTAATTATGAGTTTTTTCATTGACATTTTAGAGCAGACCTACACTTACCTCGACTAAAAAAATGCATATTGTGCATAAAACTGATATCTATGCCACGATACACCCTACCTAGATATCAATCCTGCATCACACATACTTGCAGCCTCTCAAAGTCGATCGATCGTAGTCTAAAAATATTGAGGTAGATCGCCAACGGTTCAAGTTTGAGCATCCCTGCTCTAGAGGTTGTGAAGGGGCGAGTGAAAATCGTCAGAATAATCGGTTTTTGACGGTATCTAAGAATCGAAAGAACATGATAATGGAATAGGTATCGTTATCTTGATAACGATCAAAACTGATCACCCCTCTATCTTGAGTAGAAAGTTAGTTTTCAGCACCATTCTTATCAGACTGAGGATCATCCTACGATGATTAATTCAGACTTCAAAATACGCGTCAACGTGCCCTTTCACTCAATCAACATACAGTTTCTCAAAAACATTGATGCAGAGTGTACTTCTTGTACACCGATTCAGCTAGTCATATTTGTTCAACAACCTCCAACTGATAAATTAACGCAGTTGTTTCAAAGCTTTCATAAAAGATTAATATTTCAATCTTGAATCGAAGGTTAAATCTTCTTCATAATGGAAAAGTAATCACGGAATTGGGACAAAAAGCCGATATTTCTGAGGGAAATGTCCACAATCAATTAACGTAATACATTACGGATGAAAACAACGAAGCCAAACGTTTTCTGTGATTCAACCTCAGCAAAAAGATCAACAAAAGGGGCGACCAACCGAAATGACATTTCTTTGATACTGGGCGTACCGATTAAACTAGCTACAGACTCAAAACTCATCATTAGGAAATACCCGAGAGTTCTAATTTAAACTACGACAAAAGCACAATATTTTATGGGTTCGTTAAAATGTCTGTCGCATATTTCAGATTCTGCGGTCAGCCAATTACTGATGCGCCGAAATTATTTCTTGAATGTTTTGGTTACTTCACTCATTATATTCATTAAAGCATATAATCATTACAAAAAAATAGGGATGCATTGTAGAAGTTTTCAGATGTCTCACCGACTCCAAGTGAGGAAAAAAAGGTTTTCGAAGGATTTGAAGAGTTAAACTAAAAATCAAAGCTGAATAAGTAACTGATGGAACGAATAACTCTTCATTGTTTGCCCTTCATTGAACAATTCGCAAAAATGTGTTTCTATTCTACGAAAGTTTCTTCAGGCGAGTGAAGTAACATGAAGTAATAGTGAGTAGGTACTGCTGTAATATGCCTGAAGCAGCTACTGCATAGTGAAACACATATGCCGCCTGCGTAACTGTTGAGTGGAAGTCACAAAATGAGGTGTTATTCAGTAACTCAGAAATGGTGACTGAATTACTTAATTTTTCCATGAAAATATAAGATTTCGTTATTTTGTTCGAACTTCCGATTCGAAATGCACGTCGAGCTAGCAAGTATTTTCAGTTTGGTGTCAGGTGAGGTTTTTAAGCCTATTCAATATGAAAAAATATAAACTGATTGAAGAATTTTACCGCATAGGAACACTTCTTCACAGTTTCGCCCTCCGAATCTAGATGAAGTTTCGAGCTTGAATTGAAGACAATACTGACGGAGAGTTGTTTTGGGCCTTCAAAATGGGAGTATTTCTTGAACCTCCGTACTGTGAAAGATATTCCAATATTGATCTTTCTTTTCTTGTTTTTTACGATATTTTCGAGAAAAAATCGTTTCATGAGAAGCTGGTGATGAAACAAAGGAAAATACTGCTCCTCGGGCCTTGAAAAAAAACTCAATGAAAATATTGTATGAAGAGACCTATACCGATTCATCATTAAATTTATATCACACACTCACAACAAAACGACAAAACCAGAATTCCAGCAAATGATCATCAAAATGATGATTTTGTTCCACAAAATATCCCCATTATCAATCATGAAGTTATACCTAAAGCCCAAATATTATAAGCAAAATCTTCTCTGAATACTACAACCACTACAATGTTTCGTGCCAGTTGTAGTTAATTCCATGCCATTCCAGAGTATCATCTCCTTTGTTTAAAGTCAGTATGATTGTGCGAAACGAATCGATTTCACAGGCAAACCGCAGATGAAATCATTCTTTATTCGGTTGCTGTGGTTATATCGATTGGAAACAAAATCTTTTTCAATTTTTGCTGCTAAATTGTTAGGAAAATACGTGAGAGCACGAACTGCATTGTGAGGTATCTTGCAAGATTGTTTCAGTTTTTTTATCGTCACCCAGTGATGTAGTAAACTCGAAATGAATGTCTAAAATGTAAAATAGAACACTTAAGGAGTGCAGATAATTCGGTGGTACATGTACTATGCTATAAAAATTCTTATCTTATTTTGCTAAACTGTTGACGGTGGAATATCACACATAAGTTTTCTGAATCTCTCATTTAATCTGGAGGTATCAAGTACTGATGAATCGTTATAAATGTTACTGAGCCCAAAATATCCTATATCCACCTCTTTCTGCCCCAAGGAATTTCCTTCCTATCTTCCAGAAAATCACCAGTTCAATTCATTGAATGAAAAGCAATTCCTCTATTCGAAAAAATTCAGGAACACTCTCCTACGTGTGATGTTCAAAACATTTGAATATTATGATTAACTTATAATTTCTCCGTCATAGATCTGACTCTCAGCAAATTCATCAACGTAAAGTTGAGTATGATCTCTCAACACTTTTTCATTCCTAAAGTTGTAGGACTATTTACATTATAGTTCAGTGTGAATAAAAAGTATTCCACAGATCTCTTCCCAAAATAATGAAGTGAACGGCAGTACGATACTACTCAAGTTGTGTGATCATTACACAATTCTCTTTTTGTTAATATTATTATTCAAAAACCTGATGAGAATATAAGGTCATTGTATAGATTGATGATAATGATACAATTGAAAATATCACATGTGCATTCTCGTACACTTTTAATTGAATTTTAATAAAATATTTTCACTAGCAATATCATAAGCGAAATAAGATGAGGGCAATAATATCAATATATAATATAATTAGGGAGTGAGAGCTTAGCACCTCCGTCAATTTGTCATGATTTGAGTTTGTACAGGAGGTGTTCAATTCTTCAATTTCGAAATACGCTGTATTCATTGAAAATATTTTTTTTTGTGAAGAAAGTATGTCTATTTCTTCCAATGGAATTTTCACATTTTCTTCTAAGGAATCATCACTTCGAATGACTGACTACTCGGCAAATGAGTAATTATATTCACTGCTTGCTGGGGAAGGAGCATCATTCAACAGAGCACACCATCTGAAAATAGTCTTCTAGAAGTGCTTCCAAAGTTTCCAATTCAATTGAATTAAAGTATTATCGATTGTGAAATTCAGTTGATTCATCAGAATTACATTTTGAGAGTTGTCCTCTGATTTGCTGAAATTTTCACAAATAACATAAACGGTCAACGATTGTTTTTAGTCAGGTGTCTTGAATTGTGGATTGTGTGTGAATAAGAAGTATGGAATCAAATCCAGAAGCATATGAAAACAAAAGTATGTAAATTTATAGGTCGTGTATGGAAAGGACAGAGTCGAATAAATGCAGAATGATTTCTAAACCAATAAAAATTTCTCGTGGATATTTCCTTTCAGAGTCTGTGTACCGGTTTTAGGATTACTATAGCAGTAATGAATGTCACTGGAAAAAAGGTACTTCCGTCTCAAAAATTTGAGTCGTCGAAACCTTGATTTTATCAGGCTTCATTGGACCATCATCTGTTCCATCCGCATAACGAGGTTCTTTGTAGCGAATTGCCAGCCCACATGTTTTATTGAACAGCTTTTCGTTACAATTCTTTCGCTTCGGCTGTCATTTGTTACAATCGACTCGAAGATAAATATCGGATCGGAGTGAGAGTTCATAAAAACCGCGTCCGTTTTCTTCGAGATGGACGAGCTCTATGATCCGTATTTTTGCGCTCACTGCTGCAGATTTCGAGATAATGATGGAGTTGGACGTGTACGCGTTCTTCGATCGCCACCTGCCGCTTCTCTACTCCTTGTTTATCGAGCTGGAATCATCTCCTTCTCTTGTATATTAAATTGTGTACCACACACACGTGCATCTGTTCAATCTCGGGCATCTCGGCAATCAAGTATTCCTAGCCATGCGGCTAGGAATGATTTACAGAAGGCTTGCAAGAAATGGGAACAAGGGATCTCTTTGTTGGTGTGTATGTTTCGGCTAATCGCCCACTTCAGGGGTTGCAGGGTCATAATGATAAGAAGTCAAAGTTGTACTCAATTTTCGATAAAGTCGATTGAAAAAATCGAATATAGGGATAAATCTGAAAAATTCCTGGTTAGAAATAGTTATTCATGCACCAGGGGTGTGAATCCCAAAATGTAAATCATGCTGTCTATGCTTTTTATCAAATCTGGTTCTGATATTTACAAAATTATTCCCGGTATGAATTTTCAGATGAGTTTGTTAGGCTTCCTCTTCTCCAAATCGATACAAAGATGCAACACATCTTCTATAGAAAAAGTAACTTCTCAAATATTGACAAACATTCTGTATTTATGAGTGTATATCATCCGTACAGGCAAGAATCTATCAGAAACAACTATAGGGCACTTGAATCTAATGAATCAATATGAGAGAATTAATAGGATATTTCTTGGCAGTATGAGAAAACGAGATGAGCTATTCGCATTGAAATTTCGCGAGGGGGTTCTATGATACAATCTATTCAAAGTTACCCATTGATGACGCTCACGTGATCAGACTCAGAAACCAGTCTGCACAAAAGGCAGTGCCTTGAGCGGACAAAGGACGGCTAATACTAATGTTAACCGACACTAGAGCAGTTATATTCACCGCGGATGAAAAAGTATGTCTGTTGCAGAAGGGCGGGTTGAGAATTTGACAGAAAATAAATTACGCAGTGAGTCTTGATGGAAAAAACCCTCCAGCTGAATTCCTGGCAGCTGACATCGACAGTTCATAAATTTGACATTTTCAAAAAAAAAATCCATGACCCAATTTTTCAATCGAATCCTTATACAAAAGGACATTCAACTACTCTCTAGCTAGGTGTATTGAAATCATTTCTTCGTGCAACAGAGGCCACAAAATAATAATACGGTCGTTGCCCAAAGTAACATCACGGCAGCATTTGATATTTCTGAGATATGACAATAAAAATGAATTTTGAGATGTCAAATTGGTTTGTATTTCCATGAACACTGTGATATTGAGGCTATCAGTTTACTTTTCTTTATTCGTTACATCATGTCGTTTTTCACAAAAGTTTTCCGAAAATAGATTGTCGGTGAGACCGCTCCGGCCAAGGCAAGATAAGCTCGGGGACGCGAAAACATTTCGCGGACATAGAATACACAACATTTTTCGTTCAACCGAACATTACGTCGTTTCGAAAAGACAGCGTTTCAATGCGAACAGCGAACAGTAAACTGATGGCCTCAATATCACAGTTTCTATGGAAATGAAATATTTATCTATACAAACCAGTTTGACATTCCAAAATGAATTTTTATTGTCATAATTCATAAATGTTGAATGTTGTACTGGCGTTCAGTTTGCCGGCAGTTACTGTGGGCAACGGCCTTGAAAAAAATTGCCGGTCGTCACCCTGTTATGGTTGCTTTGCGTCCGGTTGCAAGAAAATTGAATTGAACTGGCCGATAATTGATGGAAATTCATATTAAGAAAAATATCAGTTTTTCTATACAATTCTCACCGAGAATGGGTTTACAAAACGACGACTCGTGTTTCGCAATACAATATCTTCCGATATTTTTGCGACTATATTCAGGTGGTCACATCGGATCAACGACATCCGACGAGCCCAAGAATAAGCTCGAGCTTATTCTTGGGCTCTAGAAATAGGAGTTCTTTCTTTTCATTATTTTGTCGCCATCTGTGAAGCGGTGCTTTCAATATGGAAACTTTATTGCTGAGATATTCTCTACTTTATATGCGGAAGTGATGTAGAAAAAACTACAAAGTTAAAAAAAAATTAATTTGAATTTATTCCATATTTACCATTTTCCATAACGTTCTCGAAGAGACAGGATAATTTTTCCTGGAAGTGGTTTGGTTAGCAGATTAGCAAGCATATCGTCTGTAGGGCAGTAACGACACATAATGATAACATGCTGTAGAAAAATAAAAATTGGTATCGATGTGTTGGGATCTGTGACTGATTTTAATGGTTCAGTAAATTTTAAACAGCTCTGGTTATTTCCGCATTTTAGAATTAATAAGTCTCTCAACTACTTCATTGTCACCCAACATTAGTTTTCGAGAAAAACTGCTTCTTAATGTGCTTCTGACAAGGCAATGAATTCAGACTCTGTTGGAGATAAGGTAAGGCATGATTGGGTTGAACTCCGTTTATCGGGCACGCAGATGAAAAAACGGTTTGCGGGAACTTACGTATTTTGATCTCCTGAACAAAAATTCAAATGAAATTTTCGGTGCTTTCAATTAGTTTCGGAGATTCAGGCCATATTCTGGGTGCGAAATGGGATTTTCTTGTATACGTTTCTGCGGCAAAGTAATACTCGAAATGACTCCTTTCTCTTTCATCAGCATAATGTACACACCCTTAATCATCCGTTTCACACATTTTCTCAGTTGAAAACACTATTTTCTTGAAAAAAGGGCCTTTGATATAGAATTCAGGAAAACAACAGATACTGGCACTTGACTAATATTCCAGTGCCGATATCTATTCACCTCAGCTGTCACATGCCGAATTTCCCATGTTTCTGTTGTTGTTGAAGAAAAGTGCATTTTCGTTACCGATTCGCTTCTGTATAGTAGTATAATTATTCTGTGACCAAGCTAAGCGTGAGATTATCTTATTAGTAATGAGTCTCGTAAGCCTAAGAGCTTCTTCACCTAAGTTTTTCAAATAGCTCTGTATTTTTTTATATGTTATGCTCTATATTTCCATTCTAATTTTCGAAGTGTTCCATGCTTCTGCTGCAGAGTTTGACTCTCGTTCGTGAAAGAGTTGGTTGTATGCTACAGATAAACAAATTTTAGCCCATGTCTCATTAACCTGTTTGACCCAAGACTCTGAAGGCCCTGCTGGTTTTTCCTTTGATATAACAGAACACAAACCGTCTTTCTTATATTTCCAAATGAAAACATTTTTGCAATTCAAGTTGGTTAATGAAAATTTGGCCTCCGCCATTTCGATGAAAATACTTTCTTCTTCCAAAGAATTCTTTATAGTGAGTAAACTGGGTCCATAACCTATTGGAAATTCATGGCTGAAATATTCTCCACTTCATATGCGGAACTCTAAAGATATTTTTTGTATGAGTTTTTCGTTTTTGGCCAAGTCGATACATATAATAATACATACATACCTAACAATATATCAACGAATGCAATTCAATATTCAATACAGCCATATCCAACATTCCATGTATCTGAACCAACTGAAAGAGTTGATAATGTGAGGCCCCTACCCTTTATGTTTGAAATCTTGTGTCAATAAAAGTCCTCAAAATATAGTTGAGGATTTATTATTGAGGAGAAATGTTCAAGGCTCAGCGTTGTTCTTGATCATTTATATTGGAACAATTTCGAACAATTTCGTAATTGACTGAAAGATGCTGATCCAGTCTTTCATCGAAGTGAAAAGGAAAACGGTCCCGATGTCTTTTTTTATTTGCACTAACGACGGAGCAAACCATCCCAATCGTGTGTTTCGACGATTGAGCCACTTTTGGTGTTGAGAGAGTTCGGATGGTGGATGTAATTCAGTTTATAGAGCATTCCAGGATGCTCAAAACAAAAAGACTATCTACACAAATTATTCACACAAATTGATCAAGAACGACGCCAAACATGTAGGTCCGAAAAATAAGTCGTTTCGAATATTAAAGGTGTTGTAACTGAAAAGTGAAAATATCCTTTTCATGACTGGTGTTATGCAAGATTAATTTTCCCAACGAAACTTCGCAGGAATAATTTTTCTGGCCTCGGATTTGATAGTCAAAACAACAATTACCGAATATACCTACTATCTGTTATCGGAACACAAAACAATCCAAAAGTGGAAACTTTTCCTAGAGATAAATCATAACCTAACACCAAACTGATATTTTTGCACTCGACGCGTTAACGAAACGCGTGTCGGGTGCAACAATATCAGTTTGGTGTTAGGGTAATTGATCTCTAGGAAAAGTTTCAATTTTCAAACCAAAGATTACAATCTCATTGTTTACCAAGCGAACCATCAACTGGCACTCGAATAGTTCAAATTGACATAGAACTGTATTCCTTGAGAACACTGACACTAAGATTAATGGAAGTCGGTAATTCAAAAGAATAAAGGCGCGATCCTTGGTGTATTGCGAAACAAAATGATTTCCATGAGGCGCTAACAATATATCAACCAACATCAGAAACTATTTTTATAATTCTCTCAGAGATATACCTATACATAAGAATTATCACAGTTTCCTGTACGACTCTCACAGACAATGGTTTTACAAAACCGCGACACTTGTTTCACAATATTCATATTGTATAGCAAAAAACAATAGCTATTGTATAGCGAAACACGTGTCGCGGTTTTTTAACCCATTGTCAGTGAGAATCTCGGTGAGAATCGTACTGAAAACTGAAAATTGTTCGTTTCGTTAACCAGCTGACGAACGTCAACCTTAAGAAGTTGAAAGTTGTGCGAGCATTGGATTAACGGGGCATTACATTTTAACGTGTGATTAGCCAGCACGGTGGCCTGGCGAGGATTTGAACCCTGGTCTTCCGCTTGAAATGCGGACGTGCTAACCAACTACGGTCGTGCTAACAACTACAACTACAACACTACCAAAACCAGAGGAAAGATATGAGCAGGAAAATGAATGAGATGTTTTTTCACAATAGAAATGATTTATTGTGATGTAAAAGCTTTGTTCTTTTGGCAACTGTGCGATCGCGATGAACAGTGTGAAAAAACTCGCCCCCAAGAAAACATCCTCAAAACAATGATATGACTAAAGTGATTGTTATAATTGGGTAATCGATATGCGTGAATGATGTATTCACGAAAAAAATTGTTATATGCAATTCATTAAAGAAAATTCATAAGTATTCATCCAGATTTTTTTTGACATGATAAACGACCTCGGAAAAAATATTGTACGTAGCAGAATCTAGAATTGAATTTACGATATTCGTTTCATCCCGTGAAATATCACTCTTTTACGTAAATCACTATTTCATCACTCACATACTTTTCAGCATATTATTTCTTCGTTCAGACAATCAAGTGGACAGACTTCATTTACATATAGTGTGCTGGTCTTGACAACCACATGCGTCCATCAGGATCTCATTTACTATTGATTTTAATATTGAGTTAATGCATACAAATAACTGGATATAATATATGCCTTTTCCTCAATGGGTTTAATATTGATGACTCTTTTCTTCTCCGCTATTTTTTTCAGATCACTGTTTTCGACGGCATTATCAAAGAAAAAATTTACTGAGTTTTATAATGCTGACAAGGGGAAATTTGCAGGAAACTTTCCAGGCATATGTGGATGGATTTGTCATTTCCTAATGAAATGTTTTCAAGCGGATGCTGGATGTAACTTTTAGAGGATTTTCTGTATATGTGATGAATATTGATATGTGATAATGGAAAAACTCTTAGTATGAGTGAATGAATGAGTCAAAATTGCTAATTCGAAACGTATTTCCTTTTCAACATATCACTACGCTCATACAGCCAACTCTATACGTTAGCCCTTAGGGGTTCATAGAAAATTATTATTTGCGAATAGGTCAAGGTATGTCGTCTGACATCATCATTTATTCATAATTTTATTACCTCAGAATAGTTGAAAACATAATTTTCCACTTAGTAGGTATAGACTTTGCTACAGCAGTAATAATGAAAAAGTAATAATATACCAAAAATGGCAGTCCTTTTTAGCATTAAAATGGATGTCATCACTATGGGTGATATTTTTTCTAAAATTTCGAGAAATGTTCATACTAAAGTTATTATTTCGCTATTTGATTAAAACCCTTCACTTGCCCCTACTCTTCATAAGATGAAAATCTACTAACTGGAAGCTAAAGTCATTTCGAAGGATATATATCTTACAGAAAACCATATATTGGAACAACTTGTGGTGGAACGATATTCCAGCGAAATACTACTAGTTTTTTGTGTTGTGTTGAATATAAAATTTCGAAATGAGTGATCAACCTTTTGACTTTCGCCAGGAGTAAATATAAAAACGTCGATAGTTTATATTAGAAATGATATCGTTTGTATGAATAAACGATGAGATTGGAACCTTTGGTGTAAAAGTTGAAAACTTTTCCTAGAGATCAATTACCCTAACACCATACTGATATTTTTGCACTCGACGCGCGTTTCGCCAACAAGGTTAGCATCTTCAGGAGAAGAAAATTGAAAATTGATAGTTTCAATTTCATTCTCCTGAAGAAAATTGAAAATTGATAGTATCAATTTTATTCTCCTGAAGATGCTACCTTGTTAGCGAAACGCGCGTCGAGTGCAAAAATATCAGTTTGGTGTTAGGGTAATTGATCTCTAGGAAAATTTTCCATCATTTGTATGGTTTATTGCACAAAAAAGTTTGTTTGCAGTATCTCCTCAGTTTTCCAGTACATATTGCCGTTTTTGATTATTTCATGTTTAAGATAAGCGTTATAGCCGTTATACCGTATGGTAACGCTACCCAAAAACAGGTGCATAAAACAGATTTCATTGTTTCCATTCTAGGCGAGGTTGTACCCCCGAAGAGGCTCTGAACGATGACTATAAACACAGAACACCCTATCAACACAGAAGCGCAACTTGAAGGCGGTCCCTTTGATCTTTTGGGGTCAATTTTTCGTAACCTTGATTTAAAGCTTGGCTTGTATAATGTCATTTCTTGGCGGTAAATTCAAACTGTCGGTTGATATACAGTTCAAGTAATACACCTTTGTTAACTTTCTAGAGTGAGCATTTCTGCTTCTGAACTGAAATTGGGGCAGTTTTAATTCCATTTGAAGATACGACCCTAGGAAGGTCTAGGAATGCTTCGTTGATCAGCAATCTACGTTCCCTTCTTCTCAACAAATATAAACGGAGAATTTGGATGATTACCAAAATAATTTCAGTGAATAGGCTTACTGTTTTTCGCACCTTCAAAAAAAAAGTGGATAGAAAAGTGGTGTAGGCAGCTATTTGATGTTCAAATAGTTTTAGAGTAATCAACTGAATTTTGCAGGAACGAACGTTTAAAACTACTCTGATCATGCTTTCATGCGATATTATTAGAATTTATCAGTAGTAATAACCCAAGGACATTGATAATTGTTCGAAAATTTAATAACACCCTAACAACACAAATGTGAGGTTGACAATATACAAGCCAAGCTTTCGATTCGGTCGGAACGCTTCAGTTGCGCTTCTGTGTAGATAGGGTGTTCTGTGCTATAAAGAAGATATATCGAGTTTTACTAGACAATCTCGACAGGCAGCAGCTTATTGCTCCCCCGAGGAAAAATTTCAGAAAGACAATGACAATTTCAATAACATTGGAAGAGAAATTTGGTATATGCATAGCACCAATGATGAATATTGTTACAAATATTTCCTTGGATTATTTTATTTAAACTCCAAACAAAACTAAACTTCTTTTACTGCAACTCTTCATCACAATACAATACATTACAATCACTCATACTGCTCAGCTAACTATCCAACGCTCTCTACTCGCCTATGTCGTATCTTCCGGACTGATCTACGCAGGTCTCGATGATGCGTATCGAATTTTCTACGCGAATCGGGATTTCCTGGAATGTTACATGCTTTCTTCGACCCCTCATATCATTTTGCGTTTAACGAGCGACAGGACCAGCGCTAGGAGATTTCGTAACAACATGATTCAAGAATTTCCAGGGATCATCAAGCTCCATCCACCATTCAAGGTCTATTTCGACAACTCATCAACAGGATTGGATATTTTTGCTCTACCTACGATTGTCACGAAATGAAAAATCATTCGATCATCGCTGATTGCTCGATATAATCGATTCATGCGATGTACTGATATACTAGTTGAGAACATATCGAGATATAAAATGAGAATCAGGCAAAACAAAGTAGTGATGGTCTTTTTCCACCTTTTTATTGGACTCCTCCCTAATGGATATTATATATATCACATCAGGTATGATGTTCCGTCAAAGGGATAACGTAAACACCCAATGTCTTCTTCCGTTCTTATGGGTAAATAGAATTTGCGATTATCTGAGATACAACTGACAAAAATCATCCACTTCTTATAAATGATGACGATAAAGGAGAAGATTTGCTGGCGAGGGATATTCTTCAAGAATTCGAACAAAAGGCGTCAAATGTAATGTTGGTTTATGTAGAGAATACGAATAGAATAAAATATTCCACACCGAAAAACATAGAGTTGTACCCACATTCATCTAGCTATGTGGTAACAGTCATTTTTTTGAAAATAAAAACTACTATTTTTCACATTTTCTCGGACAAATTTACATTTAAGATATGAAGCACAAAGACCATTAATTTCGAGACATTTCGCAAAAAAAAAATTTCGTCGTTAATAGGTTTAATGAAGAGTCGTAGAGAATGTATCATGTGCAGGAAGGAGCAGATTTTTCAGTCGTTGCATAAACATTATTTTTCTGAATTCATCCCTGCCCTTCACAAACTTGAGTTTGTCAAACTATATATGTAATTTCTCACCCAAGAAGTTGGTACTTATGAATACAAGTGCACTCTGTATTGAAACAATTTGCACTGCGGCTCAATTTGAATTTCCTTCTTTCGCTTAGTTTTCGGGGAAAGCAATATGGGGTTCTCGAAATATCCAGCGATCATCAGCAAAGCACGCTTTTTCATTTTCCAGAACGTCTGCAACGAAATCGAGCTGAATTGTTTCTATGGTAAGAATTGTTGAACTCTGTGTAAACTCCAGACTACTTATTACTTTCCATCGCTGGGAGCGTTCGGCACAAATGAGTACGTGCCACGGAGTGTGCATATACTTTCAACGAGAAATTATATTCGAAACGATCGAAGAAACTGTGTGTTTATGACAAAATATTTGTTATTACGTTAGTGGACGCAGCGGTGTATTGCAACAGAGCAGAAGAATCATAATTAGATTTTTCAAGGCGGTTTCAGCTCCACCAAGAGATCACGTTTCAATTATATTGATCAAGGAGTGTACCGGAAACTTGACCGAAAATGTAAAAAAATATTTTTTTATGCGTTGAGGTACACTACTGGTTTCCATTCTTCTTCAAATCAGTACATAGAAAACAAACATCGTAAGAAAATTAGAAACCCTACTACTAATAGAAAAATGAACTCTAGAAATATGAATATACCATTCACAGATAATCGACTAATTTACAAACAGAAAAAGTATCTGAAACAACTACTTCCTTTTCTATACATCCTGACGGAAACTGAATTGCATAAAAGTCGAACAGAGGATTTGAAAATTTAAATTTCATTTACATATTTCTCAGCCTTCTGAGTTTCAGGAGAAAATATAATTTATTATACCATCTCATTAATCATGGGATTTTCGAAAGAATATAACTAGTTTTTTCCTGAATAAGTTATTAATCTCATGCCATTGCTGGTGAACAAGCTAAGATATTATTTTACCGTTTCCTATATTCCAAAAGACAAACTTTTTCCGAATATTACGGAAAAAAGACTTGAATATTTATGATCATAGCATTCGTCCAACACTTGATGAATGTCCAAACGGTTCTCATTCATTTGGTCATTTGATTTCACTATCAGATCATTTCCCCCTTCAACCAGAGAGGACGGATCGAAAGCTACCACTGCCCAACAAAAAGCGAATATATTTGAAAATATGTTCACTGGAAATATTCATTTGGACACTGGAGATATTACTTTGGACTCACCGGAAAAAAAAAACACCTGTCGACAGTCATATATGCCTGAAATGATTTTCCATCAACAAAATATATGATATATTTCAATAAACCTGAATATAAACAAGGCTTGTGGATCTGATGGAAACCTAGAAATTGTTCTTAGAGTGTATGCCCCCGAATTGACACCAATACTTTGCGAATCATTTAACCTTTCGTATAACTTGGGGCATATTACAGAGTTTCCTAAAAAAAGGGAAGAAAACTTTTCCTTGTACTTATAGACCCATTTTATTGCTTGTGATCAGGAATAATTTTTCGTCAACAAAGATCAACCAGTGTGTGTTTCACATATTTGACAGCATTCCATCGAAAAATTCGGAGAAACGTTAGCTGTTGCCCTCGACATTTCGGAAACGTTTGATCTAGTTTGGCGTCATTTTCTGAACTGCCGTCTTACGATTTTCCTCCTCAATTGTGTGTTCTGTTGAAGAGTTTCTTGTCTGATAGGTCTCTATATTTAGTTGTTGGTGAAGTATCGTCTGATATTCTTTCAATGAATGCAGCTGTTCCATAGGTTTCAGTTCTGGCGCCCACTTTGTTTCTGATTCATATCAATGATTTGCCGAAGAGAACATTTTGTTCAGTGCATAGTTTTGCTGACGACATCACTCTTCATACTAGTTCCTCTTTCAGAGTGTCCATATCAGCACGGCGAACAAAAATTAAGAGAAGCGTTAACGGCAATACTATTAACAATGAATTGGCAAAAAAAAAAAAAATGGGGCTACATCAACTTGGTGGAATCTAATGCTGTCTCTTCTCATAAGCCGATCTATTTCAATACGATATTCAGATCTCAGGAGTGATTATTCCTACAAATTCGAGTATCTCGATGCTAGGAATTACGATCAGTAACAATCACCAATGGGGAAATCACGTGAGATCGATCGCTGAAGATGCTTCCCAGAAGCTCAAATTTCTATTTCGTTTGAAGAAATACTTCTCTTTCCGTCCGTGTCTAATGATCTACATGGCCCAGATGTGGCCTGTCTTGGAGTATCGTTCTCATGTGTGGGGCTCGGCATCAAAACATTCATTGGACCTTCTTGATTCTATTCAGAGATAATATATGATGGCCAGTTGCACTCTACTTCAGTTGTGATTAATCTGAACCAGGCTTTGTTGCTATGGATTTGCCAATTAGCTTCCTTGTTCCTTGACGATTAAGCTAAGCTCAATTAAATCTCTATTGAGTTGGAGCAGTGCAATCGGGCCTCAGTCTTGTTGGTGATTCTTTGCTTACGGCCTCACTCACTTCATTGGATAGTCGGTGCTCTTCTGAATCGCCAACACGGGTGACCCCACGAGTACAGAAATCCTGCCTCTTTGTTGTGATCTCGGAGACCTGTACAACCTCTCTTGCTCAAGGATATTTTTTCTATAGAACAGCTCAACTTTAGAACTCCTTGCCGACGGAGATTTTTCCTGAGGCTTACAAACTTCAAAAAATTTAAAGTTAATGTCAATTCGTATCTTCTGCTTCTTGATTCACGCGGTGTTCTTTGAATAAGAAACATCGAATACATTTTTTCCACACAGCAGTCTTTAATGGCCGTAACCCTGGTTATTGGTTATTGAATAATGAAATAGCATCCTCCTGAAACTTCTTCAAAATTGAGGTTGATCAAGAAATACATTGTCTTTATCTATCAGCTGATGCCTCATTACCAGCTTTGACCCTAGAGGCTGAAATTTGTGGCAGATATTTATAACTAGATTAATATAATACTGGAAATCAATTTGCAATGCCTCTGCCAAGCAATTCAGACGTATGAAATGAATGTAGGTAATATGTTTATCTTCATGACATATAGGAAAAATTGACAATATTAGGCGGTGTGCAACGCTTTTCAATATCAAAAACTTATTATACACTGTGTTACGATTATTCCGATTTCAATTCATATATGACTTGTTAATAGTTTCACCGAATTCGCTCACTATTGATAAAGGGTGTTTTGCAGTTACATTGTACTGGAACAGACCCTCTGATTCTGAACGGAAACATCAATTCCATATTCCAAAAAAACTTTACCAATCCCAAAGTCAATTGAAAATTGTGTCCGCAGAAATATGAGGTCAATGAATACGGTTTCGTACTTTGCATGTGTATGAAATATATCCAAAGATAAATGTAGTAGAAGGTGAAAGTTCTCAGAAATTTCTTGGGAAATACAAGTGTAATCAAATATATCGAATTATTAAGATCTGAAGGACATATAAAATTGGACTTCATCACTGGCACAACCGCAAATTCTCCTATGATAGGCGACTGCCTGCTTTCTACGTATCAGTTGTTCGCGGAAAAAGTTGTGTAGGGGGCACGATGGGGCCGTCGCGACGAGATCTTCTTATAGGGAATATGCATCATTTACATCTTCATGACGCAGAAAAAAATATAAATAGGATCGAAAAGGTTCAGTTGACTCACAGATCATGGAAACAGCTGAAACAACTTCTTACTCAAGTATTGTATTATATAAAAATGCAAAAACTCTTTAGAAATACACCCGATAAAGTATTTTTTCGTATTTCAAACGGTACGAAATTACGAAAACAATGGTGTGAGGTAATGAGAAGGGATAATGTGTCTCCAAAATCGGGAAATTCGGAGAAACGATAGCTGTTGCACTCGATATTTCAGAAGCGTTTGATCGAGTTTGGCATCGGAGTCTCCTTTCAAAGCTGCCGTCTTACGGTTTGCTTCCTCAGTTGTGTGCTTGGTTGAAGAGTTTCTTGTCTGATAGGTCTCTGTATGGATGGAGTATCATCTGATATTCTTTCAATTAATGCAGGTGTTCCACAGGATTCAGTTCTAGTGCCCACTTTGTTTCTGCTTCATATCAATGATTTGCTCGAGAAAACATCTTGTTCAATACATAGTTTTGCGGACGACAGTACTCTTCATACCAGTTTCTCTTCCATAGTCTCCATACCAGCTCGAGAAACAAAAATTCAAAGAAACATTCACGTCAATAAAATTAACGACGACTTGGCAAAAATAATAGAATGGGGGTAACATGTACTTGGAATTTAATGCTACGAAAACCCAGGCATGTCTCTTCTCAAGAAAAGCCGATCTATCATCATCAAATATTCAGATGTCAGGAGTAACTATTCCTACAAAATCAAGTAACTCGATGCTAGGAATTATGATCAGTGATAATCTCTCATGGGAAAACCATGTTAGATCGATCGCTGAAAGTGCTTCGTCAGCTTCTATGATTTACAAGGCTCAGATACGACCTGTCATGGATGTGTGGAGTTCCGCACCAAAACATTCATTGAGGCTTCTCGATTCTAATCAGAGGAAGGCAATTCGTCTTGTTGGTGATTCTTCGCTCACAGACTCGCTTACTTCATTGGAACATCGTAGAAGGGTCGGAAACTTGTTTCCCTTCTATAGATACTTTCACGGTCGATGCTGTTCTGAATTGTTTTCAATCGTTCCCCCCTTGTCAATATCTACACGGATGACTCGACGAGTACAGAATTCCCATCCCTTTTGTTGTGAATTTAGAAACCTGTCGAACCTCTCTTGCTCAGGGATCTTTTTTCAATAGAACAGCTGAGCTTTGGAACTCCTTGCCAAAAAAGTTTTTTCCTGAGGCTTACAAACTCCAGAAATTCAAAGCAAATGTTAATTCGTATTTCCTGTCCCTTGATTCACGCGGTGTTCTTTGAACATTACAGGGCTTCCTTTTCGTATGAATCCGCATATAAAAAAAATTAAAGTTAGTCAGGAGTAAATTTTGCATCAGCTATTCAGCAGTGGAAAATTTGGTTTCAAACTATCCTTAGCTGGTTCACAAATATATAGGGATATAGATTTTATAATATACATATCTGCTGTGGGCATTTATGAATTTCGATCCATGCTCTGGACTCAAATACATCATATAACACAATGTTACCTCTTTCACTCAATTGATCTCTGTGTACATAAAATCGAGATTGGATGCAAAATATGCTGTTATCATAAATGTATTTTTTTCGGTGAATTGTCTGATTGTTCTTCACTTCCAGTCATCGTTCTAGACTCACTAAGAATCTAGATTCACTGGAAATCGCCAGAGATATGAAGGTTTGGAATATTTTACCACTAACATAGTATGAATATCGATGTCGATAAATCCACTGTTGTGTCGTATGACATGTGACACTTCGTTTCAACCAATGGTAAGGCGTTTTGTAACTTTGAAGTGCCCTCCCTGATTCTTTGATTTTCATATGACATTTTATGGATTCAAATCATAACCGAATGAGGAAATACCTTGCAATTATAATATGGCGATTATGAAGATTCGAGACATGATATTTGAAACAAATTTACATTCCATGCATATTTCCTATTGTATTCTGGTCGACTGTAGCCTCGTATTTCATTGTTTCAGGTAATTATTCATTTTGAAATGATTGAGTTAAGGATAAACAATATTTTATCCTGACAACTTGCCCTCATTTCATGATATACATATAAATACTTCATTTTCATACTCTGTTTATTGGACTGACTTGCTACAGAGTAACTGACCAAAAAATAAGCAATGAGATTGGACTTTCCGGTATAAAAGTTGGAACTTACTTTAGAGATCAATTACTCTGACATCAAACGGTTACTATCCACACTCGACGGGCGAAGGTTAGCATCTTCAGGAATATCACTGCTCTTCTGCTAACCTTTTGTGTGAAAACCGCGTCGAGTGCAAATAATGTTAATATGTGATTGTATTGAATTTACATGAAGTCAACTGAAAATAATTCAATTCACATTTGAGAATGTGAAATCTCATAGATTCAGAAAAACTTGTGTACAATGAATCCACCTAAACCTCCACAATGTTCATTTATGCATAATGACAAACTACCTCCTGTTCTATTTGATGAAATGATATCGCAGAAAGACAACATATTGTTTCGCCTTTTTCAAATGCTAATTATTCAAGAATAATCTAGGTGAGAATAACCGAGTTTTAGAAGTTCTTATTTTATATAAACTCCCACGTACATGTAATCCACATGCAAATATCCTTTCTCACTCCGGCAAACAATGGCTATCGGGCTACGTGTTTCAAGGTTACTTTAACAAAGTTTTATCTTGCGATTGTTTATTGTGGATCGTGAGTGTGACCGTAGATCTAGGGCGATCCTTTCAGAGGTAAGGGATTTGAATGTTTGATTTCGTTGATGCCCTCTAGACGAGACGATGAATATACGAATGTCATATATTTCCTGTTATCGCTTGTTGAATCTATGGAACAACACTCATTTTCATCAAAACGAAACATGAAAAAGAAATATTATGAATCCTAATTCTCTTTGCCAATAACAATGAATTGTCTATTTAGTGTTTTGATTGAAAAAATATGTTTCGGTATTTTTCATCTTCGCATTAAACATATATGCATTCATTACCATAATACAGTGAAACTTTAGCATTTATTATCTGAGGTTATGAATATTTTTGTATTCATGCGAAACCCAATTATTGATGACCAAGAAATTCCATCCAGAATAATTGATTCAAGTGGTGACAAAGAGAAACAACCAAATAATATTTCTTCAAATTATATGTGTACCCAAACTTGTATATTCAAAAAGCATTATTTTTCATTCTACTATCAATATTGAGACAAAACATTCAGGTATCCTCGCCTCTGTATGACCCAAACGTCAATAACCAAACTAGTCACGCGAAATATCGAACGGCTCTTCCTAACAAAAACCCTTGTATCGTGTAGACAAAAATACCACGACTAATAACAAAAAATCAAAATCCCACACTTTTAATTGGGGACACGGAATTCTGGAGCTCGTTAATTTTTATCTATATCTGACATTTCAGATGTTTTTACCTTCTAGATCGGGCCGCTCAGAAGTAGTATTTCTCAATTTAATTAATGGCGTATCCCTATCTAATCGGCTGTCAATTAAGAGTATCACTTTAAATTTGTCGGATAATGTCGGTTGTCTGAAAAGGCTCGTCCGGCGTTCACACATAATAATACGCATTAGCTCTAGAGAGAAAAGATTTGGAATGAATAAATTAAAGTCTTAAAAGCTGATGACACATTTTGTTTGTCCTCGTTACTTTACCCATTTCATTATCGGACTCTTCAACTATAGTCTAGTTGAAGAGTTTGATTCGGTTTGACCGAGATCACATCCCTCCCAGAAAATCTGGCATGTTCAACCCCTATTCAAATAGTTCAAATTTCACTAGTCATCATACATTTTTGAAGGGTCAATATTGAAGCTGTGAAAATCATTACCAGAAGGACTGAGACTTGAAATGTCAACAAGTTGTTAATTCCTTTTTTCAAACATGTCAAGTAATCGTTCACAATAAAATAATAAGAGTAATTGAGTAGATATCAGAATCATTAGAATATATTGAAAGGGATTTCAGTTAATTGGTCCTGATCCTTGAGTGATCTTATTGAATATATCATCAGAAGACAAAATTCAGTTTAATCCAATCAGAAAGTGAAAGGTTGGGGAGGAGATTTCATCAGAATCATTTCAAATTGAACTGAGTTGTTCATTATCAATTCAATAGTAGTACAAAGAAGTAATGGAAATAAAGCTCTTTATCGGAGAAAACCATCTGAACTCTTTGAAAGACACAAGGCTCTATTTATACCAAATATTTTTGGATTGCTAAGACTCGAGAATTATTCTATTCCTTCTTCTATTTGGATGAATAATATTCGAATGAAAATAAACGTGATATTTTCGTAAGACGAAAGCATAACCCAAGGCTTTCAAGATAATTTATGTATCATAGGCATAATGAAAATGTTTACAATCGTGGACATCAATCAACAAGGTCTAGTACCAGATCTTATGAGTTGTCAGAGATAGTCAAACATCGAGTTATGGCCTGTTCAACGTAACATGAATGCATTTTGAAAATTGTCAGATAGGAATTCAACCGAAATAAAAAAAATATGGCCTGTTGATCCATTTACTTTCATTAGTATGCCATCAAGTGAAGCACATCTTGTATCCAGACCTTCTTATTATCATTTCATCAGAAATATTTCATTTCTCGGAGAATTCACATTAATACCTTCTCTCATTGAATAATGTGTTCATAATACTTCATTATTATTGCATTTATGACTCAGGACCAATAATCGAACAAGCTACAGCAAATATGTTTTATCAAAGATTGGTCAATCCTCTTTGGCTATATTCTTCCATTCGAAAACGATAAAGCTTACCTTACTTCATTTGAAACAGTGGATATTAATACTTGGTGGATTTTTGGAGTGGTCGGTTTCAAAAAACTTGAATGAATTGGTTTTATAGCGTTTGTCTGAATGTTTCGTAGAGTGTTTCCAGTGAGACCAAAAACTTTTAAGGAGACATTGAAAATTAGCCCTGACATCCTTATTAAAAGTGGGTCCTCGCAAACTTGTAAAAGATTTGAAGGGGTTTAATGAAGGTTGCCACAACGAAATTCCTAGTGCTAAATTTACACATCAATAACTCCACCTTCAGTTAGCGATATCCAAAAGAGTACAGGGAATTAAAATTCATTTTATAAGAAATATCATAAGAATCCCATTTCGGTTCGGAAAAAGTTGATAGCGCCTCTCTCGGTGGAAGTGATTTCACACTAATGGCTTTTTGTCAAAAAGTGCTGAAAATGATTCCATTATACAAAAATTCTGTTCGACTCTTGTCCCGTTCGAAAGTAAGAGTGGAAGGGCGGTATTTCAAGGGAAAAGTACCGGTCAAAAACGCGAAACATACTTGACATTTCAGGAAGAAGTATCAGTTCTCATCCAACTATAATTATATGCTGTAATTGAGAGAATAGAATTTGATGTATCTAAAGATAATAGGTGTTTTCCGTAGATCAGTAGTAAAACTTATTCATTTCACGATGGAAAAGTACCTACTTCAACTAGTAAATCTGAACCAGAAGAATGATAATTTGTGACATTCTTCTATATCATGGGGAAATTATTATTAACAACAAAAACAAATAACATACTTCAATCATATACCAAATCTAATTGAAGGATTTCAAACGATATCACCCATAACTTTTAATATTTATGATATAAGTAGCATTTAATTAGGTTCATTCATACCTCTATTTGGAGAAATGAAATGAATCATGTTGTATTCCTTATAACAAGTGAGAGGCACACTTCACCTAAGACGGTCATCCTTTCAACATCTCGTAAAATATTGGTAATTATATATCGAATATATAGGATCGCTTATGCAAAAACAGATTATAACTCACCTGGCAACCGGCATCATTCTCAGAGCCAACGCCCTACTCAAGCAGAATCCTGCCCCTCCTGTGGCGAACCAAAACTTGATTTTTTTCTGGAAAAAAGAGACAGAAAAGCAATTAGACGAATTACTGTTCGCAACGGGACACTGAACGATCCAACCCTTGCCGGGTTACAGAGGTTTTTTCTCAGATTTGAGCACGAATACTTGTCAGTTCAGTTTATTTATTGGGCTGGGCCTCGTCCAGAAAATATTCGATTTGAATTAAGTTATGGATTAGTTGTGAGCTATGTAGTGCTAACAGAGATTTCGGTTGGATAATAACATAGATAAAACGTTTTCATCAAATTCGGTTCATTTCTATATAAACGTGTGAAGAAAAATCGTAGAACTCAGGTGAGGTGGATAATTCGAAAATACTATCTCTTTCCCAATCAAACATCTTGGGGGACTCAAACCAATAAACTTTCGTCTGTGAGTGATCAAAATTGTTATCATGAACAACTAAGATGATGACAACAACATGCACACTTTTTACTTAGGCAAAAGAGACCAAATTCTCATTGCATTGAAGGATTAAAATCCATACCATTATTTCGAAAACATTCAGAATATTGCTCAACATGTAAATGAGAAAAACGGGTGAAAATCATCAGTAACGACAATTCACGAACCATAAAAAATAATCGTGCCAGTGAAACATAGGAATTGAAATAAAACTACGATATTTTGAAACGAATAGGACTGAGGTTTATTGGTAAAAAACCAGGATTTCACTCTTAGTTTCTAGTTAGATCGTTCTCATATAGAAGCTCTACCCATGCTCACTTGGAGGCCTTCATTCCGATATAGGTTCGAATGTATCTGCAATTATAATCAATGCAATTTGACTTGTTTGCATGCAATGGTTGACTTGAATTTCGTTTCATAAAAAATATACTTGTCATGGTTGCGAAGTGACGAGGATTAACGGTGAGAGGAATAGCGTGAGACTCATAAAGACAAATATGATTTTGTTCCAACAACCACAATACTCTTTCAACCCTACCCTACCATAACGAACCCTATTTCCTGAATGGATTGCATAACAGTTATCAATTCCATAGTAATTTCCAAGTGATAGGTATATCAGATCTTTCATTTCCTGTATTTCTTCAATACTGAAGTACGTAATGTTGACTAGGAGAAGAAGGCATTGATCTTGGAATCTATACAAGTGTAGAGAAGGGTAGACTTCTTTCTACCCCGAAATAGTTCCTTTCGGAAAGAGCAAGTCCAATTCATCAGCAACTTCCCGTATATATATATACATATATATAGTTATCATTAACTTTTCGTAATCTAAATGTATATTTATCTTAATTTTTGTAATTTTTTTGATACTCAAATTTAAGTTATATAATATATAAATTTAAGTTATATGAGGAGTTGCCGACTAATTGGACTTGTTCTAGCAATAAGGAACTGTTCTTTGATTCTCAATAAACACTTGTCAGGGTAGAGAAGTCTACCCTTCTACTAAATTCCAATATAATTAGTAAGTTACTTCAGATTGCTGTAGGAATTTTGTAACAATTCAGATGTGCGATATTCATCAAAGCAGGCGTGGTTCAATATGTTTTTTTTTGTCAAGCACTCCATATGAGACGAAGGTGACTTTGATGCAATGTATGAAGCGAGGTCATCCAGTTGAAGAGCGATCTCAGTGCCCGATATATTCGAACCGATTGATGTGATTCGATTAAAAAAGTCCGTAATTTTTTACGGACTCCAAACGAGTTGAAACCGATTAATGTCTGACACGCATATTGCTTAATTTATGAAGGTGATTATGAGTGAGATTCATCTACAGAAAATGTTATTTGAGAGCACTCGGGTATTGAGGGGAGAGTTCAAAGCCACTCATTATTCAAAACATCACCTGACATTTGTAATAGAACAAATATTCGATAGAAAACCACTATCACGAATTAATAATCAATTAACGTGATGAATAATATCCGAAATTGTTGAATCGATGGTAAAAACCAATATGATCTCGCATTGTTCATCATTTTGTAATTATGCAATGGTGATGTTTTTTCCTGAAATGTTCAAAAGATCGGACACAGCAAAAAAAAAGTTGGCGTTCAAATTATTATCTTTTGGTAGAAGACAGTCTCAATCTAGCTAAGCAAGAACAGAAAATTGGTAGAACGAAGGCTACCACATAAAATGAAGAATGATCAAATCATATATATTTTCATTACATCTTCAGAAAATATGATTATGTCAGTGTATTCTAACGTTATGGGATGGGGTGTAACGTGATAAGATACCTTCTTTATAAAAATGAAATAGACATCAGCTAGGCGTGTATATTTCAAGAAAATGTGGAATATTTCTGATTCATTCTCAGAAAATACTCTCTTGAATATTCCACGAATATTCTTTTTGCATATTCCTGAGATATACAATGTATATTCTTGATATTTTATGAACATTCCCAAAATAATATTCTTGAAAGGTTCTCAATCTGATATGCCACGAATACTCAGAATATTCACAGAATAAACTTTTGTAATATTTTCAAAACACCCCAAAGGTTTGCAGGAGCATTTCCATGAAGTATTCCACAATGGATGTATACAGTGCTTTTTTATTGTCCCTCCATTTTATTTTTTGAACGAGTTAACTTAACTTGAAAAATTGAAACTTGGGATAATGAAATTGATGCATAAATACTATATTTTTGAGTAAAATCGACAGATGAAAATTTCAAGATGGCGACTGGACCCATTGGGAAAAAAATAATTAAATGGAAAGGGGAGTCCTGTGACACATCTTTTTGACGCTCCTGACGAATAATTTATAATCCCAGAATATGAAGTCAATATCTTCACCTACTACAAAATGGCGGAACATTTAATAATTGCCGAACACATCGACGTTTAACTTCATGTCGTTTATTCAATATCAAAGCAGGTTCAGTTCGTAAACCTTTTGCTTCGAATAACCCCATAAAAAAGTATAAAGGTGTCAAAATCTGGCAAGCCTGTTGGCCTTTTCACAGGACCTCAAACTCCAATCTAAAGACCATGTGAAGTATTATCCAAATAGTTTATTACTCATCTGAAGTAATGTGGTGGTGCTCCATCTTGTTGGAATGATAATATCCATATCGAATTCATTAAGATTCACTTCGACGATTTCGGTGATTATAGAAGACCAACAGTAGTTTCCAGCATATTCAAATAGAGTTTTCCTGTTTTAATTGACCATTTTGGAGATAGTTTACGTGGTACCAATCTACTTGTGAAATGTCGCCATCTTCAAATTTTCATCAGACAATTTTACTCCAAAATATAGTATTCATGCATCAATTTTATTATCCCAAGTTTCAAATTTTTGAGTTGACCCATTTTCAAAATAAAAGGTGGGGGACATTAAAGAATATATATATATATACTCCAGGCACATTCATAGAATATCTATAGCTATCTGGGGCACACATAGTCAAATGCGAATATGTCTCATCAAAATGAAGAATATTGAATCCTTATTGGACAGAACATCATTTCGCATAGAATATTTGACTTTTTCAAAACATTTAGTCTGTGATTCACAAATACAAAATATATAATCAATTGAAAATTGTTGTAGAAATCAATTAACCTAACACCAAACTGATGTTGTTTGAACTCGACGCGCGTTTCGCTAACAAGGTTAGCATCTTCAGAAAAAAAGAAACTGATACTTTTCCTGAAGATGCTTACCTTGTTAGCAAAACGCGCGTCGAGGCCAAATAATATCAATTTGATGTTATGGTAATTGATCTCTACAAAAACAGCGAAGGTTCCAAACTCCTCGTTTATAATCAGTTGAGGCAAATATTTTGCTTGGATATCAAAATGTTCGCATAGAAGAAATTGTTGCAAGAGGCTTCTGTTCGTTTCAAGATAATTATTATGTAAATTAAAATCATTCAATTCTTTCCTCAAAATCTTTTACTAAAATGGAGGAAAAAGGAGAAGAAAAAATAGATTTTTGACAATTACCACTAATAGGTACGTCTGGACAGTAGAGTTAGCGTTCACCCAGATTTCAGCCATTTCACTTCTTGTAGGGAAAAATCTGAAAATGATCAGACGAGTAAGCATGAGCGTTCGTCGAACACAGGATTCCTCATTGTGATCTGGATTTTCTACGCATCTTCCTAAAACCCAATGAATAATGTCTTTGTCCCGACGCGTCGCCGACAGTTAAAGTTAATGGATCGTGAAATACGGCGGCTATTTCGTCTTCGAAAGCGGGCGTGATTTATCGCCGAAAAGAATTCGCGTTTGTCTCTCTGGCAAGTGACGATCAATTTAACACCACGAGTTTAATTACTAACAAACCGAATCAGACATTCTGGAAATTACCTCCGATGACAAATGCGGCAATTTACCTCGCGTCTCGATTGTCAATAACTACAGTTGAAGTTTGACTTCGTTACGATGAAATCCAGATCATTTATTTTATTGGAGTCTGCAGCCGAACACCCTTTCATAAACTCTAGCCAATATACTTCACGTCACCAAAAATAATTGGCAGATTGGAGGAAGATTAGAAGAACAGTAACTATTCTCCAACAGAGCAAAGAGAAAACAACTGATTTTTAAGACGAACGTAAGGAACTGTTTCAGAAATGAAACAAGAAGATGTCAGATATTGAAATGAGGGAAGAAAGTACAGCGAAAGCAGAAAAATCTTGAATTTTTTGAATTGAATGCTATCTGCAATGCCCTACACAATATTGTGAAAGAAGGAATCTTAAGATCCGAAAATGAGTTTTTCGTAACAACCTGAGAAACTAATCTAGAATTCTTATTTCTTCTTCAAAAATTGATTATGATGATTTGGTATTAGGTAAGAAAGAATTGAGATGTGTGATATGATAATATATTGTGTATTTGTCTTGGCTCAAAGTCATCTGATATATCTGAATAAACTTAAAAGGCCTATATTCAATATATTCAATGATATCAACATAGTGATTTTTTCCCGGAGAAGGAAATATTCAAGAACATAGTGAGGTATTTCGAGGTATTACCCTTCTGCTCTTGTTCTACCTGCGTTAACCTTAGTGTGAAATATGTCTTACCTTACAAAGAATCATTGCTCTAAATCCACAGAACCTGAAGTAATAGACCCTTTGCTTTGTCGAAACAACCACCACCCGAGTGATCGCACAACGTCTAACAATGACCCTTCTCAATTAAGGTGCAGAACTGTTGGTCACATCCGTATAATGTCATAGTTACGCGTTACGCCGCAGGTATGGAATCAATAATAGTTAAAATTAAATTTTGTATATAGTCCATTGAAAGATTCCATTTTTCAGACCTCAGCATGCGTTTCTCAGAGGACGCGTTTTTATTTTTTTGATGTGTGGAGATTATGGTGAGCATATATCCAGGTTCGGTAGGTCGCCACCCTTATTGTCACAGGGTCACCGTCTTGGAAAAAGTAATGCAAATGATTCTTGCTTTTCATCTGCCAGAATATCCACCCTACAGGTGGTACATTTTCAGTTGTAAATTACTCTCTCTCTCTAACTTCATCCATCAGTTTTTATCGTGAAATCGAAAATACTGAGTTATGAACGAAAAAATTTGAAAATTTCGAAACAATTTTTTTTTTCGGCTGAATAATTTTGTGTAGGATGAATAGTTTGGCAGATAAAGCGCTAAAACAATTTGCACCCCTTTTTTTCAAAATAGCGGTCGAGGGAACAAGAGTAGCGACCCCACAGATTTGAATTCAATCTCATCCTACCCACACACACACACAGAACAAAAAAATTTCGCCTTCTGAAAGACACGACCCCAATTGTAACTTCTCAATGGACCAATAGGGATGGAGCCTTTATATATATGAAACTCCATAATGGAACATTAACATAAAACAGTACTTATTCAAGGAGAGCCAAATCTGGACTTCATGATTACAAGTGTTTCACCTTCGAAAAGTAACCATGCATGGGTTTTTCTAAAAAGATCGAGAACAGCTGATATACTTTTTGTCCTTATTCTGTTTCCATCCGATATAATATTGTTCTTTCCTGTTTTTCGTCCTGAAAAACAAGATTAAACGGTCACATATATTGTTAGTGATAAATTGAAAGAAATGCTTTCAGAGAAATTGATAAACAACAAGGAATAATATATGATTCCAATAATAAGAAGTGAATGATTCCATGGTGATTCTGGTGATTGCGACTTTTTCCATTACCGATCAGGTTTTTGTGACCCTGTTCCATTCATCAGCGGTGTGGCATGTGGTATCGATTGAATCGGACAATTATTTTAAGTCTGTCGTACACGCTTTCATGAACTCGGCAATCCCATTTTTTGTCTACGGTAGCTTATAAGGTATGGCACAAGATATGGACTTGTTCAAAAATCCCAAACGGGTACTGAAGTTTATATCAATGGTAATTGGTGTACCTCATCACTCTGAGAGTAAGCGATGTACAGTCTTGATATTTTTCTAGTTCACAAACAATATTGTGTATTGTGCATATTGTCTGATGATATTTTTATAGAAAAACGTACTTCGTTTTTGGCGTAGCGTACTGATTCACAGATCCAGTGCCTGTATTCTTACAAATTCCGTTGACGATTCGTTGATATTTACGTAACAAACCATAAATACGATATAAATGTTTTCTAACAATTATTCTAATTTCGATAAAATAAGTAGTTTTCACTTTAAATCTATACCAGTATAGACTAGAAAAAAACACACACATGCCTGTGTAGAAATGTTGTTGAATATTTTATTCATTTGTTTCGTCAATGGAGCTATCTAGTTCAACGCTTTGATTGAAAATACAATAAAATCGTATTTTTCGAGTCAATAATTTCGAAATGACATATAAAAATATATTAAAAATGATGTTTTTCGGGACCCTGGAATGCATGAAAAAGTCCTTTCAGGAATTTATCCACATGAAAAATGAAGAAATATATGAAAAATACAGAATGAAGATGATAGAATCATCATAATATTTATTGATGGAGGTTTATGCTTTGATGAGATCGTTACTGTGTGATACAAGTATTTTGATATTTTAACGCGAAATAAATGTTGAATTTCAATAAAAATGTGGAAGATTTTATGTGTGATTTCATTAGAATGGATGCCTTCGTTTCACTTCTCGTAACTGAGTGATGAAAAGTAATACATTTCGTAATTGAGTATGAGAAGGCGTTTTGACCTTCCCGTTAATTTTCAAAAGAGCCACTGTCTATGTCAAAATAAGAAGAATTCAATAACGAAATGAACATTTCATAGTTATGAAAAGTAATACGTTTTGGCATCGGTCGTATTTTCGAAAGGCATCGCTTCATATGCCAAAACCAGAAGGCAGCCATCATTAATCCGATATCATTTTACTAATTGATTAAAACAGAATATGAACAAACGAAAGAGTATGCTCCTTGGCTCGAGAAATGACATCCTTGCAGCAACAGGTACAAGTTGTCAATGTAAGAGAGATGTAAGTCATTACTCAAAATAAAGTAATTCAAATCGTGACTTTCTATAATGGGTTGGGTCGATATGAAAGAGATCGGTCCAATAATTGATACAGAACTCAATTTGCCAAAGAAAGTGAATTTGAAAGGAACTAATAGTTATGATATGAAAGTAGTTCATGAACTACATGTTATGATCAAATTACCTATGAAGTTCTTGGTCCAATATATTGTTGATATTATTTTGAGAAATGGTTCATGTTATTAAAGACGAAACTCTTCTGGCAGTTCGTGATTATTTTGTTATTTCTTGAGATCTGTATAAACTGCATTGATAACATAGTTTGATATCTAGTGGGCGCTATAGCACATATAATTATGTTTCCCTCCTTTTGTGGACAAGTGTTCAAATGAGTGTATAATTCCAATGCAACTGAAAAATGGTTATCAGTTTGACTGAGTGATCCATCAATATTGCCCTCATTCTCTAGGATTGGCATGGTACATCCACGCCCTGAGTTCATTTTCAATTAATGCTGATGTGATTGCCTCGGTCAAGTCATAACAGTATTACTTTCATTATGAATCTTGCCGTTTCTAATTGCATAGCCGGACAGGAAGATAGTTGATTTCTTGTAAAGCATCGTAAAAGAACTACTAAAACGAAAGCGGTTGATCACTCAGGAGTATAGGAGAAAATTGCACCAATTACGTTCTGCAATTCACATACCGGATGGTTGAATAAAACCATATTCATTGAATTTATAACTGAGATTATGTATAAAAGAGGGGTCATCAAAAAGTGTTACAAAATTTTTTTGGGGAGAGTATCAAAGTATCAAAGTGACTCCGTTGCTCTCGTGGAGACCTTGAATAATGAAAACGACAAGCTTCTGTGAAAATTTGAACTCATTAAATCGAAGGTTAATGAGTCGAAAACAAAATATATAAATCTAGGACTTCAGAAAAAACAACAACCAATGCCAACGATTAGAGATGAATACCGAAATGAAATATTAAGGAATCATAAAATGAAAATATCCTGAAAACCGGTTCATGAAAAGATTAACTTCATATTCATGAGTAAATCCAAGAAAACGTGTACAATACTCTAATCAATTTCAATTTTAACTATTGCGACTCTATACAAATATACTTGATGTTCACCCCGAGTAATTTCTCCATGAACATATTTGCTTAGCTCATTCCTACCCCTGAAATCTGCAGACACAAATGTGATTACATCAAAAACAAAAATCCCACCACATTTCTCCTTTTAAAAAATTATTTTTGTTGGCTGACTGAAAAGACGAGTATTTATTATTCAGAGAGGATGAGGAAGTAATGAATCCGACTTGAAAAAAGTATATACCTAGATGGAAATTTTTTTAAAGTTATGCAAAAGCATACAACTGAACTTTTCTAAAGACAATATGAAACGTATAACAGAATGCATAATAGAGTATTGATGTTTGTGAGAACAAGTTGGCAAGTTCAAAAGTTTCAATCATTTATTAACAAAGGAAATGGACACTTTTCCATTACCCAACCGATCACTCCAAATCTAAAATCAGTAGATATGCTCATCAAATGCATGAATAGAAAATAACAGCTTCGAAAACAATCTCCCATCTTATTTGATTTCCCTTAGATTCAATGTACTGAAAGAGGTGATCTGTTCCTATTAGAGGCTGATCCTTGGGAGATTTGCTCGCCATGTTAAATGCGTTTCATAGTATTTAGGAAGCTTTGACTTCGTGAAAATGAATATTTTTTAAACGTGCTTTAGAACCCTAGCAGTAGAGAGTTGAAATATATCAGTTTTTAATTTAGTTTTATTTTACATGCTCAAATTTATTCTTTTCATCATTCGTTTTGAATGAAATACCTCGGATATTTTGTGATAATATTATTCGATATCTTCACTATGATAAGATTATGATCAGAATGAGAATGGAGTTAGTCAACAAAAACGAGTTCTCCATCCAACTATTCGAACTATAAGTAAAAGACGACTGTTCAACCACTAACTTGTTCCAGATAAATCCAATCTTATCAAGTTTTTATAACTCCTTCATTTCAAATTCCGCCCAAGTTCAAGGCAAAAATTCTATTGGATGTTAGGATTTCCTTGGGTTCACATGGAGAGTGAGTTCAAAGAATATCGTGAAAAGCATAAGGGAGAAACAGTAGATATATATTATCTTAAATATTTCGTGGCAGGCTAGGGAGTTTGCGATATGGTTCCACGTCCGATTCACGATCCGAGGATCGTGAGTTCGATTCCCCAACGGGGCAGAGTTTTTCTTTGAGAATAACTCACTGTCATGCTGCTCCTGAGGTATGGTGTAGGGAGTTAGTAACAAGCCTTAGTAAAAAGTTGAAACTTTTTTTAGAGATCAATTACCCGAACACCAAACTGGTATTATTTGTACTCGCGTTTCGCTAACAAGTTCAGATCGGGAAAAAAAAACTGATACCTGAATATCAATAATAGTGGTACGGTAGGTACATCGGATTGATGAAAGGAGGACTTCTCTTAATATTTTTTTTAGTCATATCTTGCATTTCAAAGAGATGAATAAAGACGCTTATTATTATTATTGAATACGAGGAATTGAACATATTGACTTCGGCGACAGTTTTGTAGGGGATGAATCGAAATTCCTTCCATTTCTTAATAGAAATATTAATGAAACTGTCACATTATCATTTCGAAAACAGTTCAATAAAAGTTCAAATAAATGTCTGAATAGAGTCGAAGTGAATATTTCATATTTCTTTCTTGCTCAAAAGATTTTTCCCTAGTGCTATCGTTATTTCAACCCTAAGGAAAACTTAAAAAACCTACAGTGCTACCGGGTCGATTGGTTCTTTCGATTACCTACCAAGGGTGATATCTAGGCAACCAACAGTTGCATATTGCATAAATTCCGCAAATCGGAAGTAGTGGGATGACTACAAAATCAAATATATACAGAATGGTTATATAAATACCGGCGTTTAAATTGATGCAACCAATTTTGACGTTCAGTTGACGTGTCTTCTCGTGTTGAAGAGAACTTGTAATATCCCGTTTCACTTCGAGTGACAGGTCTTCCACCATCTCACTCGAAATGGAAGAAGAGACGAAATAAAAGACAAGAAACTCTTGTCTTGGCGTCATCACTAATTGGGAACAATATCCCAACTACCCTGTATTCTAGCACGAACATTGTGCATACGTTAGCAGAAATGGTTTATTTTAACGAATAAGGCAACAGCATGTAACAACTTCCGACTAAAAAAAGCGGCCCACACCCACAACACGAGTCCGAGATACAAATCGCCGCGAATTTTTCTTTTCTGGGGCTACGACTCCGTTAATCCATTGTAGACCAGGGGAACTACATACTGATATGGTTCAAGCTTGACGTTGAAAGTTACAGATGAGAGTGGCTAGGAAATAATGAGTCTGACATCGACCTCCGCAATCAAAAAAAAGTTGTGCTTTTTTTAAAGGTTATTTTTTAGTATATTACAATATAACACAGTAAATATGCAATATGGAATGAACAATTATATATTTCTGACCCATATGATCATATGCAAGAGGAACTTGGACTGTAGACTGTAGGGGGTCTACTGAGCTTTGAGCCTCTCAGTACTTCGACCTGTAAGATCTATTGTACACGATCCTGATCTATTCGAGACTCAGGATGTGAGGCGAATCAGATTCCTGGGGCTTTTTCCTTCCAGTCTGACAGTAAAAATTATAACAGTTCCAGTTACTTGATAAAACTTTTTGCTTGTCATTGTCGAGGGACTGTTCCAGTGACGTCTTTATTGACCAAGTCCCCTTGACGGAGTTCCTCCTCTTGAAAGCCTACAGAAATGTTCCGGTCCGGGAGAAAGGGATGTTTGCTCCTCATTCTGAAAGATCATCACCTATCTCATTAACTTCGATGTAACCTGGCACCCACATTAAGGTAACTTTATTCTCTTGTGCCAGTTATCTTAAGGGTACATTTGCAGCCCCATTCTCGCAAGTATATGACTTGAGGGCCTTTAAGGTTGCTTGCCTGTCTGATCGAGTGTCTGATAAGATGTAGTAATCTGAATGACAGGTGAAATTGGTGGAAGTCTAAAATTGTATTCGAAATTTGCTTATGAGATTGGTAAAAAACAGGTACGGAATATGGCTATTCTGAAGTGATCGTTATAAAGCTGAGAACCCACCAATCAATTCTGATCTAAAAACTCTAAAGGATATAAAAAATGAAAGGACGATTGAAATGGGTTTGCAATATTTTGCACGATACACGAATTGTAAATTAAATATAGTGTGAAAAGCCTTATTTTGGCGTTAATACTAGTCTTATGAAACATTCAACTAATTGGTACTTGATAGATGAATAAATACCCAAAAAGATGACTAGGATGTACCCAAACGTATTTCATTTTTAAAATGCTCCCGGCAATAACCGTATGAATTCAATAATCTTATGGAATAGAGATGACCCGCCCGACAACTTTTATTCGAATCGTCAAATAGAATTCGACTGCAGTGAAATGATTCGCTTTACGGTATTTTCCTTCTCTCAGGCATATTCTGGTTCCAATTGGTTACGTCATTAGACTTTTGAAAATTTGAGATTACTAGCCGTTCATTTCTGTGAAAGCTTTGAAATTCCCATCGAGTTCATCCATTTCAGGATGATGTATGTTTACAGAGTTTTGGGCATGATGACGATGTCTCTGAATCTCTCATTTACCTGTAGACAAAATCTTAAAGTTCTCCCTCTCAGAACACCGTGTTGAAGGAAGACCGCGAATTTGATATTTGTTATTTTTTCATTGTTAAGATCGATATTTCCATTAGATATTTGATGATGATCATTTTCGAGCCCTGCCAGGAATCGTACGTTGAAAGGTATAATTCTTTATCATTTTGATAAGGGTTTAAACTCGTAAGGGGACGTCAGCAAGTTAGGTTAGGTTAGGGAAAGCCCATTTCAAGCCCATAACCACCAATAACTCTTTTACATCATGTTACAGCAATATTTGAATTATTTCGGGCTCAATTCTCCTGGCCTATTGTTGCTGCCGCCTTAGCAGCCCACCTCCTATGATGAACGGCTGCGTGTGCTCGCGAAGCGCGTTCATTCAAGTGGAAAGGACCTTATCGCCGCCGGCTATCAACAGCTAGTTCAACTGGCTGCCGGCCAAGAAGCGCGCAAGATTACGAGTATCGTTTCGTAAATTGAAGATTTCCTGGACTCTTCTTTTTGTCTAATTTCAATAACGTCAGTTCATTTATCGAGTTCAGCAATTCTACCGGAATCCGTAAACATAAACTCAACTGGTCAAGTCACATTGAAATCTTGAATCAGAAGTTATCGAGCTCGCTATTCGGCATTCGCCAGTTGAAGCATATTACAAATACAAGTACACTGAGAACGGTTTATTTCTCGCTATTCCAGTCCCACCTAGATTACGGTATACTACCCTGGGGTAACTCCTCGGAAGCCCCAACTGTATTCAGGAAACAAAAGAAGGCTATTAGAATCCTGGCAAATGCCAAATATCGTGACACCTGCAGACCGTTGTTTAAAGCACTGAAAATATTGACCCACCCATCCTTATTCATTCTGAGTACATTTACTGAGGTCCATAAGAAGTTGCCAAACCTAATTATTCAATGTGATATTCATGAACATGATACAAGAGGATCACATAAAATCTGAGTATCTAGATACAGACTCACAAAGTCCATGAATAATTCTTTGAATTACCATCTCTTCAACATACTTTCTGAATCATTGAAGATTTTAAACATGTACTGCTTCAAAAAAGTTATAAAATCATTTCTATTGGGAAATTTTTTCTACTCTGTAGAAGAATATCTGAAAAGTGTGGAAAAAGGTGGCTTGACTTCTCACTCTCACCAAACCTAATAATTTTTAATGTGTTGACTGATTCAAACTGTTCTACTTATACTAACTCTTAATTTGAATTACTGTTTGCAATGTTTTTTGTATCCCAAATTTTAACCATATACAATATCTTTTTTTTTGACGTGCTATGAATATTCATCTGTGTGTATAATATAGTCAAATGAAGATATTCTATTCTATTCCTGCAATGGATTATTGAAGTAGGAGATGAATAGCATAATTTCATGAATCGAATCTTACTTTTTCTTCCATATCGTTTGAGAAATGTTATTCTGGTGGCATTTGCAAATATTTCAACAACTTAATTGGCACAACCAGAAGATAGTTACAATTTGTTTTCTTTTTTGTAGTTTTTCATGATCGAGGTCCCGATATGGCAAAGATTTTTCTCTTGAGAATTTCTCACCTGCCTCGTTTCATGGTTGATGGGTCAGCAAATAACCATGCTGCTCCTGCTATTCGGCGATAGTGGTTCAATATTTGAGATTCATATAAGAATATATCTTCATGATTGATATTGGTACAATATCGTGAATAATATATTGACTAGTTGAGTTACATTCAGAATGATTCAAGAAATGTCTTCTAATAATGATTCTATTGAATTCTAATCAACTTTCATCTGATTTCGTTTTTCGAACTCAACCTTCACTAACATGAACTGACTAAATTATGTGGAGAAAACTTTTTGTTTTCATTTTTCAATTACCTGAAAGAAGACTCAACCGATGCGGCGCCGGCGGTTGAACTTACTATCTCCGCTTCCACAATCGATTTGGTAGGTACATTGGCATGGTGATTTCCAATAATGTTCAACATCACATTATTCAATAGTGGGAAATTATTCTACTTCAACTGCTATCCATTTCTAGTAATGCGATCACCATCAAAATACAATATCAGTCACAGTTTTTAGATTTGATATTTATGCTATGAATATTCCTGTTTCAATGTGAGTACAATAATCAACCAATATTGGATTTCACATATCTATATTACAATCTTATGCCAATATACGAAATGAACAGATGTTTGAATATTGTTATTTAACCTTCCACACATTATGATACATATATTGAAATGATGACTTCAGAAGAAGAAGAAGAAATATGCGAGCGAAATCGAAATATCCATGTTGTTAAAGCGATATTATTCAATAGGACCAAAAAGGATATAGTTATTCTGATATTGGTGCCCAGCTCTCAAATCGCTACTGTATCAATATTGCACCTGACAATAATTAATATGAAGTTGAATTTTGTTGAGACCATTGAACCGATATTCATATTGAAATATCATTCGATATCAATTTTTTCACCTACGATGTATCAGAGGCCCAACCTGGAATCTGGGTTCAGCAAATATAATGTACTACATGGTTCATTTATTGGATCACATGAAAAACAGAATATATAATTCTTTTTGAGATCAAAATGAGTTCGGCGAATAAGTTTTTATTGCAGAATTTTAATTCAGTTGAAATATCATTGGGAATAATGAGAATGGCGTCACACTCTATATTAGAATGATTGACCGTGAGACACGGGCTTTAATCAAGCCGAATAAATTATTTTGTCCTATTAATCGAAATGACACATATATTGAACCGACTCTAAACTAGCCTGGATGATTTTAGAATATTCAATATTTCATAAAAACAACACCATTCAGACATAGAAAAAATATTTTTGAACCGGTTGAAATAATAGGTAAATCACCCAATCGTGTCGTTGAACTCCCCAAAAAACTCACTAGGTTACAACTGCCAGACACCCTTGCAAGATCAGTATTTTTCACAATAATGATTCATTCTCGAAATATTTCAGCGGTCAATAACCCCACTGAAAACAAAAAATATAGCTTCTATTCGATTGTATTCCAAACTCTCCAGCATCGTTAACGATTCACAGGCGGAAACTGTGAATCGCTTGTCGACAGACTTTCAAGTTCTGTTCTCCAACATTCAAAAATGCATTTCAATAATGTTGAGTCAATTCGGCTATTATTGAACTTATACAGACGAATATTGAATAACATCAAATTAATATTGGAAATATACAGTAATGAAATATTATGTTCAGTATCCGTAAGAATAGTTTTTATCAAATCAATTAGATATATGTAACAGATGAATCAAATATGGTAAACCAAACTGTTCAGAACGCAATGCTACTCTTCACAGAAATTGCACATATTATACTTCGAGAATAAACTTTCTAGAAATCAATCTAATGTATTGTCATACAACCGCTGTGAGGTACTTTCTCAATTAGCTAACTTCTCCTTATAAATGATCCAAAACCATATTCATAACTTATGCTTTGAAAATGTTTGTGTTTGATATCATTCTCTGCTTGCGTCAGAAAATGTCCACTATAATTTCAAGGTCACCCCTATGGAAAAGAAATTCCTACAAATATCTGAGTTGCGATGGTAACGCGAAACGAAATATGCATTTCATTGGTCGAAAATTGTTGGGGTGTGAATTTTTCTTGAAAATTCACATGAATTTTTTCGCAAATTCAATCAATGTGATGACAGGATTCTGAATCACGGTCAACTTCAATTCCAAGATATTTGAATTTTTTAGTCATCTCAATGGTATCATTTTCAATTTTGGATGTAAAGTTATCCTGACTAAAGTTTTGTCTATTTGATTCTTATACCACACATATTGTTTTATCTATATTCATTATTCACTTTCAGCTGATTGAAATTTGAGCACTCAATAACATTAGAAAGTTCCGAACTCATTGAATTCGTGAGAAATACAATCATCATCCCCTCATAAATCATAGGGTCAACTACGAAGAAGTGACATTAACAATTTAGAATAATAGTTGAAAATATTCCATATATAAATTGAAGGGTGAAGTCCCCAGAACACTAATATGTGGAACACTCCAATATAAATTTTCTCAGATAGGTATTCATTGCGACGAACAACTTGTTTTTTTGTCGGAGCATGATTCTCAGACCATTACATGCTGTTTTCGTTAATACAAAATTCTTCATTTTCAGTAATAATTTTGATCTTTAATTTTTTTCGAATCCAAAAATCTTAAACCGGCAATATTTCCTTGGTCTACAGTTTTTTTCCAATCAATTGAAAAGTACTGAACTGCAGTTTCACATCCTATATTTTTGCTCGATTGCAACACCTTTCTCAATGGAATAATTATTGAACTCATTTTCAGGAAAGCAGCCTTTAATTGAACGCGTATTCGCTGAATCCAATAAAAAATCGCCAATTGCATTGAGAACATTTTCAAAGATGATACTTATGTCATCGGGACTTTCTTCATTCTAAAAACTGAATAATATCTCTTTAAATTTTTCAACATTCACTGGTTTGAAACAAGTCCATTTCTATTTGGTAATTTCGCCCGAATCAAATTGGTGACCTGAATAAGGAAGATTTGTGAAATTTCACTAATATTTTCAATATTAATTTCAATGGATTCTTCAGTAATTTCAATGATTCAGGGCACCTATCACCAAAACGAATTTTCCCATATACTTCTTCCTTCTTTGATGACATCTTTGTTTTAGAATTTTCAAATTTGTTTGGAATCGAATCATCTATTTCATTTTCTGAATATAAGCTTCTCAAATCTAATTGTTGATACTACATAATTTCTTGCTCTTCTGTATTTTTCCCAATCACTTACTTTGAGATACTGAAAATTCTGTAACAGTTGTTTCTATGTTCAACAGGTTCAAAATTATCATGAGTATGGAACTTCGTACAAAAATATCCGTTGGTTGATCAATCATTTAATAACGACCTGTGTCATTTTTGAGTCCTCGAGATTAAAAATGATTACCTATCAAACCCATTCATATCAAAGTCTCCCGTCAGCAAAACATCATTTTCAAAAAATACTCTATTATTTTGTACCTCCTAATATGACTTTTTCTGTTCTTAATTTCACCCCAATATCCAAAAAGCAGAAGTAATGGAATTTTTGTTGTTATTTGAATATTTTCCAATTGACGACTATGTGAGTCTTATCTCTCTAGCCTTCAATTATTCACTCGCTCTAACTCAAAATTTTCTATATCATCTCTTATATTATGTGTGTCTGTTGAAACAATACAAGAGGTTTCTTTATGAATAAATAACCAAATTTAATCACAATGACATAGAAAACTCTGAAAATCAACTGAATGTATTTTTATTTCCTCTTATTCCTCTACTGTTTTCTTCGTTAGCTGGTATGCTGATGGCTACATGTTGTCATTCAAAGCAAGATCCATTTTCATGGTCGGATCAAATGCTGAGTGCTGGATACACATATTCGATTCAAATTTTTCAATTGGTTCCTAAGCGTTGGAATGCTTTTTTAGATTCTCCTTTGCATTCTTGAGTTAAGTGGTCATAGTCTTCTCATCGTAAATATATGGCATATTCGTACATTTTTCAGGCATATGATTAAATCCAGCACAATGTTTTTCCTCACTATGTTCAAATATTCATACACTGAAGAAATGGATATGTCGATGCACAGTAATCCATTTTTTATGATTTCATTATATGTATCTCTATAACATTCACATGGATTTTTTAATAATTTTTCAAAATCTTGATACTCATAAGGTCGATTTCAGTTATAGAGATATTTTCATTTCTGATGAAACGTAAAATTTCTTTCTCTGTTAGTTCTCTATCTATCCCAACAAATTTCATTCTTGGTTTTGTTGCTTATGGAACTTTCACTCTTTAATTGTCCCCAATATCAGTTTGAATCATTTCTGTTTTCTTTATTTTATTTCCACAGACGATTTTCAAACCCCTATTTCTGATATTTGAAATTTCTAAATTTATACTTCTGGATTTCCGACTTGATTTTCTTAATATATTGTTTGGTTTTAGGTTAAAAATCAATACGTTTCTGCTGTTTCTTACTAACTTCTTGGTGAATACTCTTTGCTGCAAACTTTCGTTAAAATATTCTACTCTTTCATTCGATGGCAAAATTTTAATATTGAGTTCTTCATTTTAGGAATCGTCATCTGTTATTTGATCTTTCAAGGCGATAATTTCGAGGCTTCGATTTTCGCAGATAGGGTTCCATATATTTTGGTTTCTTCTGGCTTTTCTCTTTTGAATGTGACATTTTGGGAGAGGGTCGAATAATGATAGGAATCGAATTGATACTTTCTAGTTCTCTCTTGATGCTCAACAAAGCTGTGGAGTTGATTTCCAGAGGTAGATTCAATTGATATTTTCAGCTATATTAACCCAAAAATATTCATGTTAAGATTACTCAATTGACAGGAACATCCAAATTGACTAAATTGATAATTAATTTGAGAGAGTTTTATTCTCCTTCGGGCTGCGTTGAAAAAATTAGAAGTGGTTCCTTTTCTGTCAACGAGGAAGATTTTGATTTCATGAAAATAACGGATATTGTTGGTATTATTGCAGTTCACTTCTTTTTTATTTCAATCAGTTATATTGGAATACATGCCTTTTATTGAATCGAGAATCAATGAGGAATATGTTGAATAATTTCCATATGTGAGTGAGAAAATACAGCCCAATATCATCAATTTTTTTTGATCTTTCACAGATACGAAAGATCGACAAAAATGGCACCCAAGCTTCTTTTCATTGAACCTGAAGTAGGTGACCACTCGAGTATCGATTCCGAAATATAATTATATAGCCTTTTTGGTTATATCAAGTTGGGTAATTGTGAAGCGGGTTCAATCGCAATCCTCAGAATCATCAAAAACTGAAAGCACAACTTTGTTTAAAAATCCTTCAAAACGCAAGGTAAGACTTCCTGAAGTAGAATCACTGCATAGTTTCTCAATAGCAGTTTGGTTACCCGCATACTCTGAATAAATGGATAATCAAGACAGTTAATTTATTAAAGCTTCATTTACCGTTTCAACGATGCCGATCGTTTGAAAAGTTTGCAAGGGCGTGTTCGTTTCGAGATACTGACATCTGACAACGAATTAAACATATCGTACATTAATGCCGGCGGTTCGAAAATAAATAGATAGCCATGACAAACTTGCGGAGATCGTGACTTGAACACTTAGACCTTTCTAATTTCTGCACCGGAATAGATAGAAGCATTGCTCTGGTCGTTGCTTTGGTCCGGTTCGAATCAATGCAGTAGCGGCGTCAAAAAGCGTGGATTTGTGTCAATCGTTGTGTCCCAAAATTATGTACATGCGCAAAACCTTGATTTATCATATTCTGTAAACCATTATTCCAATCGATTATCAAAGTTATCAGATTCTTCACCTATATCTCTATATTAGTCTTTCTGATTTTAACAACATTTCATACAAAATTGAGAAGGTCAAAACCACAGAAAAGACGTGAAAATTCCCAGGAATCCAGAGTTCAGAGAATATCTTAGCGTGTGTATAATTTGGTCAATTTATTTGGTATTAATCAATGTACTAACATCCCAAATATCGGAATTCAATGGAGCATTCACAAAATATACTACAGTTTCCTGTAAGATTTTCAAGAGCGATCCTATAAATGATAGCTTCTTTATAAAGAGTACGGCCCGACCGACAAATTACATTGAGTAAAAAATGAGATATGTTCTAATATCTGGAAAGATCATATTCAACAGAAGCGAGTTATTCAGCTTTTCCTTCTAGAAATTAATGATTTCAAATCTATGAACAAATGTACCCTTCTATATAGAAAAATGTTGTGTAAGATATCGTTATCCCATTCTGTGAATTCATATATTGTTCTACGCCTGCACCTGTTTGGAATTCCCTTCCGGTTTGACCTAGATAACATATATGTTTCCGTATTTTTAAAATGGATTTCAATCGAGTATAAGCGTATTCTATTGAATTCTCTGAAAACTCACATTTGGCCCCAATCAATATCCGAAGTATTCCAAATTAGGATTATTTTTTCACACATATTGAAGTAATCGCTAACCAACGATATCCCACGAATATTTCCAAATGATTGTTCTACTTAATGGGATACTTCCTTTACAATTATGTCCAGACCACAAGAAAGGGCTGCACGCTTCCCACCTGTTCCAAATTCCGCCAAGTTCACTTATGTTATTTTCCTTTATCTGAGCTGTCATGAAACCATGTACTGGGTGATATGGAATATAAACATTTTTCGGGAGAAGTTGCAGTATAGAGAAAAAATACCGAAGTAATTGAATAGGGGAAGGGGGTGGGTTTGTTTGGTTCCCTATTACTAATATCTATTCATTCAGTGTTTGTTTGTGAGATCAACTACTGGAAAACAAAGCCTGGTTTATAGAGCAAACTATTACTTCATCTTTCACTTTGAATAAGTTTGTCAGAATGCTAATCAATGGGAGCGTGATACATACGTTTTGGGTATGAACGCCTCCATTGATCACCATTGTGACAACTTTCTTGAAGTAAAAGTGAATGATAAAATATCTATTAGAGAAATTTCTCACACTTGAAGTCTCGCTATAAATCGAATCATCTTGGAATAAACATTTCATTCAATCCAGTGTCAACTTCTCTACCTTGTACTGATAAGGGGCTGATTAGCTGATTACTGATCCAGATGTCTACGAAGTCCACCAACTTGCAGAGGCCTCAAGAAACGTTGACCCGATTGAAGAACAAGCAAATTTAGCTAAAACCACTAATATCGCAAAAAAAAAAGATTATTGGAGATCAGTACGCGATTAATTTTTCCTCCGCTTTGAAAAAAAAGATACTGGGAACAAATTACCAAATAGAAGAAATGCTGTGCCCTGAGACAGAACTATCAGATTTAACAAGTGACATCTTCGAAAACACATTGAGGTATGGGGCAGAAGATTACGTCATAATAATGTTCAACACCAATAATATCAGCAATAACAAGAATCTTTTTGTAGCCTTTGAACAAATATTACCTATTGGAAAATTCAGGAATCTTCCAATTATGGCCGAACGTCATAGGCCAATGGATCAAATCATCATGAATAATATGAAGAAAAACTTAAATAAATTTAAAAAATGCAATCATACCACTTCCATTGAAGATTGATAATAAGCAAAGAGGAAGCAAATTCAGGATCCTGGAAAAAGTAGTAAGCTTTCTATCTTCTCCCAATGGAAACATTGTTGTTGTATCCATCAAATTATTGTACAATGATACTGCTTCAAGTCAGGAAAACCCAAGGGAACCAGATGAGGTGATGACTAACACTTCCAAAATCAATGTTTCTTTATTCTTGTTGAATATCCAGTCGCAGTCGAGTCGGTACGTAATAAAACCGATGATCTGTCACTTCTGTCAGTACTTTTCGAAGAAAAGGAGAATCCAAGTATTGTTCTTTTAACGGAGCATTGACTCACGGAAGACGAACCGCAGTTTATAGAAAATTATGTTATTATTTCCAAATATTGCAGATACGCAGGCTATGGCGACACAATGATTTCAGTGAAGAAACAGTTTCTGGATTTATACCCGGCTACAAACATAGCCCAAAACCGGTCTGTAATTGTCCCAATAATTGAAAATTAATTCCGTAAGCTGTGTCACCGAAAGCATATGCAAAAATTTTTTCCGTAGAGAATCCCACACTTTTTTTTACATACAGATTCGTACGAGAGAGAAGCTCTGTAATGTCTGAATAACAACGCGTGAATCAAGGGACAGGTGGTACGAATTAACGTTAACTTTGAATTTCTGAAGTTTGTGAGCATCAGAAAAAAAACTACTTCAGTTAGGAGTTCCAAAGTTCAGCTGTCTCAAAGCTCACAACAAAAGGGTGGGAATTGATACTGCAAGTGTGGAATGACTGATGAAAATTCAGAAGAGATTGTGACCGTGAAAATATCTGTAGGAGAGAGAGACAAGTCTCCAACCGCTCTACCGGCACCTAGGATATAAAAAAAAATGTTTTCTGATGTTAGACCTAGTGTGTAGGTAAGTTGAGATTGTTCTGAACAAATTGTTCGACTCATCAGCTCTCAGCAATTTTTTTCACAGCCCATCGAATGTCTCGTCTAAGAACTTTGACCGGCTGTTGAGGATTTAGCTGTCTTCTCAGATTCTCAACATGAAGAATGAAAAACCGGTCCTAAAACTGGATAACTATGATTTTCATATGAGAACACTTAAACTCTCCTGATTTCACTTTCAACAAATTTAAAAGCGAGGAAATTCCCAAAATTGCCGATTTCCCTACAGTTTTGTAATGCTGCAAATGTAATGATGATATCCACTCTCGATAAATACACTTCGATGCAGTGATTCCTCTCGATAAATGAGAGAAAATCCGTACTCCACCTATGATACTCCCCAAAGGAATCAGGACGAAACGGACACGCATGGAAAAAAGATCGCGTGTTTCTAAGTCAGGCGTGGTCTTCGAGAGTACTCTCTAAGGCGCTACCGGGCCAACGGGGTCACTTCTTGTTCTTGTAGCTCGCGGGATTTATGACGGCTGTCGAGGTCGACGGTGCACATTATTGCAGCTGGTTCCGTTCCGTCACAGAGCATCTGATAAGCACTTCTCGATAGGGTTTGATCATTTTTCGCGTTCAGCTCGAGTGCAGACTACGGCTCTTGGTCGTTTTTTACGCAAAGTGGAGATCGTTTGGCGGAACGGAATTAAACGCTTGCAATGAAATTGATAATGGGTAGGAATTTGGACTCGATAGTCTGATGGAATTCATATTTCAGATAGAAATTATCCAGTCGAGCGTAAAGGATCATTTTCAGAGTACGCATAGATTCACTACTCTGAAGAATTGTGTCTACAAATAACTCAAATATTCCCATGGAATACAATTGATGGAATGGCAATCGACCATTTTCCTCAATAATTCTCAATTTATTTTACGCTATTTTGGATAAAATCCAGGTTTCTGAGGAATTAAACTTATTGATATTGCATAAAGAGATGTATTGCGGAATTTTGTGAATTCTCAATTTCTCACTAGACTTTCCGCTCATTATGCAGCATGATAATCCATGTGAATGAATGAAGGGCGTGTTTTTGTAGAATCGAGGAAGATATTATTCAGATTTGAAAATAAGAATCAAAAGTTTTCATAACAGCCATAATTTCGTTTGTATTAAGCGATAAAAAAATCTGGGAGAACGCTGAATATCACAGAAAGAAAATACTTTTTTGAAGAGTAACTTGTTTTTGTGATTTTTTTGTAGAGGTCAAACTCCAACGGAATCATTTAGTTCAAGATCATCTGACTGAACATAACCAAAACCAAAACATTATATCAAATACAGATTCCACGGATGTTTTCATTCTATTAGGCCGCTATTACACCGGACGGCAATGACAATGATTTCTAGACAAATATTTTTCAGTTTGCCTTCAGAATAGGAAATACTTGAAGCTAAAACAAATCATAGTCTTCAAAAAAAAATTCACGCGCTGCGAGGTTCTTCTTGTTAAACCTAGTTTTGCTCTTGATGGAACACACTGTATAATTTCAAAGAGTAAAAAAAAAGTATATGTTTATGAGTGTCGTTCCTCGAGCTAGGATTTTATGGAAAACAAATGCAAGTCAGCCTAGCCTGCCTCAAAAAACGCATCTTGGAAATATTTACAGACAGTTTAGTAACAATCTCTTCTCAATAACAATAAAATTCCAGAAGCACAATTAGGTTGCCCAAAGTGAGAAATTCTGTTTTTTTTCCAACAGTAATAAATATTACAAAACAGTATTTCAATGGCTCACTGTTAGGAGTTGAATCTATCAGGTATCCATCGTGGGTCGGTATAATTGCAACAATTCGAAATACCGCGTTTTTCATGTTGACTTTACATCAGCAATGTCATTGAATATGGACTAATCGCTCTGCATGCGCAAATTAAAAGTGAAGTGGACACACTGCAAACATCAAATCGCACGCACATTCCGGCTGAAAAAACACATCAAATACGAATAATCGGCTACGAGCTTGACTAGTCATTTTCCACCACTGCATTCTTCGCACTTGTCCCGTGGCACAAATTACATTTTGGTTGGTTTTTGCATCACGGGTATAATGCGATGCTCTTGGTAATGAATGGAAATAAAACATTGTTTCAATCACTTTGTTCCGAAAAAATTCATTTCGATGCAGAATGCCCCATGATTACAGTTTGCGTGCGACAGAATAGTATTCATTTCTGAATGGATCAGTTGATAGCAGGGTCGATTCAGTGGAAATTTAAATCGGAAATGGAAGTGGAAAGTAATCAAACCAAACTCACTCAAAGGCACGCCTCTACAGTGAAACATGATTATTAGGTGGTTGCATCTGATTTTTGGTAAAATGATTTCAGACACTGCAGTTTGGTCAATTTCTTGTGTTTCTTCGGGTTGTCAGTGCTCTCTGATAATAGAAAATATTGTTAGACGTTGTCACCACCGCTGGACCCAATTTCAGGAGGTAATTTCCGCCTTGAAGGAAATCCTTCTCCTTGAACGAAATATTTGATTCGCGGCTGATAATTATCTATAGAGGTAGTTATTTCCCTATATTTTGCTAGGAAAATTAAAAAAAGTGAAATGAGGTTTTGAGTTTTTCTTTTCCGCGGGCTCTTTTCCCGTGTCGGGGGGGGGTTTTTTTCTCTTTTTTTTTCTTGTTTTGTGTTTCTTTTTTTTTGGGGGTTTTTTTTTTTTTTTTTTTTTTCTCCCAGTCCAACTGGGTCTATTCGATAAATAGAGATTGCTACCAATTGCCAAAAATATTTCTGCCCTGACCAGTTATATCAAACCCTTAGCGAATCGGCAGTAAAGAATGTCAGTCGAACATAAGCGAGAGCATTTGCTGATTCGGCCACCAAACGGTAGATTCCTTAATATTCAAACCAATGTCTGGTTTAGCTGTTAATTATCTACTGAAGAAAATCCAAATATATACTGTTTGAGAGGCATCATTTTGTGGTGGATGAATCCTGTCTTCGTAGTTTTTTCAATGAACGCATCCACTTCTCGGGGTAGATCATAAATCTGCCTTTCTACAATTGTATATATATTAATATTGAATCTTAATTTTTTCTGATTGTGGTGGGTTATAACCATCCCACTTCACATCAATAAACGCTCGAAACTATTTCAATGCAATCTTTACAAATGGTTGGGTGTGTCTGATGTTGAGGATATGATCCCTAAACAGATTATTACCGTCTCATTGTGATCAAACCTGTTATCAGCGAAATTAAAACTTTTGGTCTAAAAGTAAAGTTTTTTTGGTAGAGAAAATAATGAGTGATGTCAGTTAACGAAAACAAACAATTTTTTTATTTGCTCCATTAATGGGTGAAGATGACAAAATGGGCTTTCAAAAATATTTTCACTATTTGTGATACGAAAACTAGTGAACAAAATTCGTCTTGTACTGTGTACTGTTCATCATAAGATACATTTATTTTAGGAGGCAAAGAAAATTTCATGTAGTTACTTTATGTCTTAAGGTTAAGGTTTCTATTCTGCATAACGATTTAATTTTGCTTCAATTAAATGATTTCGTAAAAATCTCACGATGCTCACACAATTACTGATTAAATTTTTTATGTTGCAACGGATATGGGATGAGATAAAACATATGTTTGCTGCCAAGAATTGTACGATATCCTATAAATTCTTCATTTTGTTGGCTACTGAACTCACACACGATGAATATTCACGTCAACTAGCTAGATTGGCGCAGGATGTTCTTACTAATGTCTGTAATTACACGTATAAGCGATACGGTTCATCATTCTTAACTGCAGTTAACCAATGAACGTTCAAAATTATGAACTACCTCAAGATGCTGTAATATATTACATGTCATAATCGAAACAACACCTTCTTCGCAATTACCTTTTTTATAAAAATGATCGTGGAAGAAAAAAAAGGTTATCCTGTATATTGTTGAAAAAATTGCTGGGAGCTAGAATGATACTATTCGTTCGGAACTGAAAAGGCATAAACTGTTTTTCATATAGAGAAACAAAACTAACTGATGTTCGAAGGGTCAAGTGTATTTTTTTCCTTCTGAAATCGTTTCAAAAGTTATAATTTGCAAGATATTTCCACAATGTTTTTCAAGAAGTATTGCAACGAACCAAAAGAATGTCAATCTACTTTTAGCCTACATGTACTTCTGTACATGAATTCATATCACGTGTGTCATAAAAATTTCAGATCTAGACTCGCAAAAATCTTACAACATATATAGGGAGCCTTGCGCGGATTGCGTTGAATTACCGCCTACTTCTTCGTACGGTATTACTAGTAAATGTTATTCCTCAAATAGGTAGATACAAATCATCAAGACGAGAATCTCTGTCCCATTGGGGGTCGAACCCAAGACCTCTCGATCATCAACCGGACACGAAACCGCTTGCGCCAACTCCCTCGCCAAATATTGTAGATATGTCTAACGTTTAAAATGTGTATGGACCGAAATCATTTGGAATGTGAGTCTATAGTTGTAATTTCTCATAAGTGGATATCAGAAGAATTTATTAAATACGGATGTATGCACTGATTCAATAATTTTTTTGTGGTAGATGAATGTATGAATGCATAATTTATGTACATCCATCATTCACCATACAAACACGAATTTCGTACTCACCAGTACTTTCTTCTCCTTCTTGATAATCTCTAATGGAGCTTGAATACTCGGCTTCCCCAGATACCACTCATCCCTGGAATTGTAATCCCCCAAATATCGGACTAGGCGAGGCACGTTCACGTAGTTATCGTCGTCAAAGTGACAAAACCATCTGAAAGAAAACGGCGATTATATATTATGTGTTTAAGACATCTCACAATAGAATTCTGGCGTCGTGTGGCAAGATCTCCGAAAAGATTGCATGCCGTCAAGAATGAAAAATACATTCGACGATTGTTTCGTGGGTGATTTTACTCTCGTCGGGAGATATTTTCGATGGGATATATTAATTATTGGTGCTTCTTTCAATCAATTACGTTTATCATGGTGTATTTGTTCCTTCGTTTCTACGGATAGGCCAAAGATCAAAATAACAAAGACTCCAACCAAGTTTTACATGTTCTGGATAATTTTCTGAAGCCGATAAGGAAATTTTTCAACAACTAAGGCGATATAACTATAAATACAATTGATATTGAATGAATGGAGAGGCTTACTGGAAACATTCGTTAATACCAAACCGATTTTTTGACTGGTTACGTATAAATCGAAAATGCAAGTGATGAAGCCTCAGATCAATAAATACCCAAATTTGTTGAATGAAGCGATACTTCTGCAAGAATTCGTAATACCTTTTATTAGTACCTTCACAACATAAACGTATCACTGCAACTCCAATTCAGGTCCAACTACTCGAGGAAGGTATGCTATAAATATTCATGACAAAAATTTAACGTGAGCTCACATTCACTTTTTCCACAAATCATATGCACGGTTCGTATTCCTCTCAAGAAGTTTCATGGCAGAAAAATTAATTAACATTTTGTCACGTTCCTTTATATTTTCTACACACTCGAATTAATCGAATCATCTCATTTAATTTCACAGCAATCATAGTTGCATGATTAATGGATACCTTTTCAGTTCAGTCGACTACATAATTCTCGAAAAACTGAACCGATTTGAACATTTCTTTCACAATTGGGAATTATCCATTTGTTAATGACTCAGAGAAGGAATTTTGAGAAGTCATATTCCTCCACGAAACGAGTTATCGTTCAAACCTTTCGAACTATTCATTATATTACCGCAAATGACCAATAAAATTATTATTAGAGTTTCAATTAGCATGTCCCCCCATTATTCTGATAAGTAAACATGATTCCGTTCTGTGATTTTCCAATCGTTTTATCAAATAATCAGCTGTGAAAATTCTTTTCAATGGCATGTATTCTGAAAGCTCGACGCAGATGGCGCTAGACAGGATGGAGGTTATATCAGCCGTCATTTGGCAAATCTTTTTATGGATTTGATACCAAAGTAATTACCATTTCATTTAATAATGCTTTGGCGGTTCAGGCACCTTATCTTACCACTATTTCTCTTCCATATACAATAAAATGATGAGTAACTAAATATTATGCACAGTTCGTTTTTGTTTGGTAGGTTTGTTCGAACAACCGAACTGGTAGAACTAATAAAATTCTATAGTTTGATCCCAAACTAGCGCCACCTGACGGGAGTAAAATTGAATATCCCTATCATTGTCTGTAAATGTTCAGACACCTTATCTCACCATTATTTCTCTTCCATATACAATAAAATGATGAGTAACTAAATATTATGCACAGTTCGTTTTTGTTTGGTAGGTTTGTTCGAACAACCGAACTGGTAGAACTAATAAAATTCTGTAGTTTGATCCCAAACTAGCGCCACCTGACGGGAGTAAAATTGAATATCCCTATCATTGTCTGTAAATGGAACTGAAATCAATAATATATAACGACAATTTTTTTCAGGAAAAATCGTTAATGTTCTTCATGGATATTTACTGGTATCATGATCAGCATGAATCATCCCAATCATAAGAGTATTACTATTTATATTTTGCAACATTCAGCTCTGAAAAATTAATATTATATTCAATATTTACAAATGTTAGTTGATATCATACAACTTGAACGGATGTTTGTTATATCTATCGTTTATTGTATTTCAATAAAACGATAACTTATCGACATAAAAAAACAAAGATATAGAAACTTAAAAGATTGGACGAATAATGATGAAGCGATTGTTGTACAGTGAGGACAGAAAATATATCACTCAGGTCACCTCGTCTTTTCGAACATCCCCACACATTTAATATAGTGTGTTTATGAACACCTCAAAGAAGTTCTATGGAAGATATCATTTCGAAAATGAGGGTTTCCCAAGTACTAGTTAATGAAATTAGGCTGGAAGCATACCACAAAAATTAAAATAAAACTAAAGAACCAGAAATTTTTGTTCTGCCTTCTTTCGGAAAGGAAGGGCATGAAGAGTTCGGAAGACTATGAAACTTGTTTTCTTTCTAATCACTACATCATATCGGGAAATAACAGACTTTTACCGACTGAAGTACTATTATTTTGAAATAAAAGAATTTCATAATTATGTTTCGAAGATCAGAAAATCCAAAAAAATAGAAAAGTTTCTCTAACTGGATTATAATACTGCATGAATAGGAAGGAGCGTTAACTGGGGCAGATAATTTTGTGTAGCATTATACTTCACCTGAATTACTATTTCTTATATTGAAGCAATTATTATATGCATGATCAATTGGATATTTCACCAAACGCAGAACTGGAGATACTCGAGAAAATATTCAAAAATGATAGATCGTTCAACACAGGTTTCAAATGGAATTTCTGTGATTTACATATAACGATTTCGAATGAATCGAGACTGACAGCAAAGATCTTTGATGAATAACAACCAGACATGTTGATAGTACATGTCTGATAAATACCGAATGTAAGAGAGCTGAACTTGCGGCTGATTAATGGTTGGCCGTAGACTTCTTATTAGATTAATGAATTCCTATTCTAAACGATTCCGACGTATAAGAAACAAAGATTCAATAACTGGTTCAAATTTGGTTTCGATTTGGGTGATAACTTTTTCTTCAAGTATATCTTTTCGAATGATTCAATTCTCCTATTTTATTTGTCTTTCCCAAACAATTCCCAGCAAAATTGTATTCTCATTACATTATATCATCAATTCTAGATTATTTATGGGTTATGTTGATATTTTGCCTAGAAAATCTTCCCCCTCCCCTCAACTGCAACGATATCTGCCATATACCCCACTCTATTCCAAAAATTTGAATAATGGATATTCTAGTTGTCCGCTCTTCCTCAAGGTTGTAGTTAGTTGTTATCACGATGGTTGCTGTGCTGTAGGCGCTAGAAATAACATTACTGCCAGCGCACACATGGGCCAATGAGAAGCCACTCATTACTAGTGCGAATATTATTTGATCACCCAGAATTTGGTGTGCTTTATTGAAGTTGGAAATTCAATAGATGAAATACAGGTATTTTTCAATTCGCTTGCTTTCAGTGAATCAAACCCCACATGTACCTATCTATATCACAATATTTATACCATCTGTTACATTTTTATGACTTTCGTGTCTGTTTTGTAGCTGTTTGTTTCAACCTTAGCCCTTGAATTTCTCCACCACTTTCAAGAGGTTCGAACATAAACACAAACATGTTTATATCTATGTCTACTTTTCGAACACTAGTAGATGATAACATAGAAATCGAATGTTTATCATCGCCAATTATGATCAAAACAATAGTTTCTGGGGGATTTTGCGGTTTCTGGAACTACCCGACAAAACAATATTATTTAGTCGTTGGTGTCAGTTTGATTTCGATTTTCAAGGTGCATTGTTGGAGGTGAAAAAGAAAGCATCACTCATATTTATTATACCGGGTGAGACAAATTAGTTTCGAAGCTTTTATCTCGTTCAATTGGAGAGATTTTAGAGAACATTAGAAATGTACCCAAGAGGTTTCATTTTTTCTGTGCTACCTCCAACTTGAAATTTCTCAATACCAACCTTTTCTATTTTTCAAACCTTTTTGGGTAATATTTAATGGAACAAGTAACATCTGTGAGAATATTCATTTTTTTTTTGGAAGCGCCATTTCATCATCGACAAATTTTAGATATCTTGAAAATTCAGAGAAAAAAATCAAGGCTTCTTTTATTGTAATGCATTCATTCATATTATGACATTGAATATGGAATTGATACGAATTATATTATAACGTATGGAACGGCTACGGAACACGCATCTACTAAAATTTATCAATGTCCAATCTTCACTGATAATGACTTCTTTAATGTTGAAACAAATTGAAATTTTGACAGGTATTCCATATGTCTCCCGGAGGTTAAAAATAAAGGATCAAATTGAAATATTGAGTTGGCGTAAAGAATATAACATCCTGTAAAATTCTTCTTCGCCATTTTTCTATAACCTATTTATTACATTGACAAAGTACAACAGTTTATCGAAATTAATTCAAATAGAACAATTGAAAATGAAAAAACAAAATCGAAATTTTTGCATTTGAAAGGCTAGATCAGATTTTCCAGCATCCTCAAGATGGGCTCTATAATTCGAAACTCTGCCTCGATTTAATTTTCTCTGTAACTCTCATCGTTTTCGAGATACCCATCCACCGACCCAAATTTCACCCATCCGGTAAATTATTAGAAAAAATCATTGATTTCGAAATTGTTTGTTATACATATTCAGATCAATCAGCAGATGATTACTGGGAAAATATTAAAGAAAATGGACTCATCATCTCTCATCTTTTTTATGGAAAATAACAATTTTCCTTAACACGTATGAGTAATGATGTTGCTAAATATTGTTGCTACCCATTTATTAATGGCAAATGAATGCGTTTTTCGTTCAGATTGAAATACCCAGGAAGTTACAAAAACATATGATTACTATTACAACTGTATCAATATTCTAACGTTGCCTCTCGGCGAAAGAATTATTACCTCGTAACTCACCACTTCGATCCTAAGACTGGTGGATTACTCCACAGTTCGAATACTGATTATGTGAAAAGAGTAACTTATTTTTGCTATGGTCCCAGGAGTTTTCAAGTCGTTACTTTCGTAAATAATGACCATCGATTGATAGATTAATTTTGATAGATGTTGTCTCCATTTGGATGAGATAATTTGCTAACAAATTGAACTTTTTTCTTTTGAGAAAAAGGTAATTTGAAAAAACAATATAATATTCATCTGTACTTGGTAAGATATTATAATATCGATATGTCGTCCAATTGAGGCAAATCGAATTATCAAATGCAAGGGTTTCCCGCAAACTACACATAATTCGACCTATCTTCCAACGTTAAATGGAAACAAAAAATACTTGATGATTATCGAATATCGAGTATCAGGTCATAGGTAATAATTTTTCAAATAATGTCAATGAATATATAGATTGAGGAATCAATAGTAAGTGTAAGAACCTAATCACATGATATGGTATCCTGTTACATTAGATAAGCTTTTGAAAGTTGGAAATGAGTTATGTAGGCATATACATCTTTTGCAAAAAAATTAAAATTATCTTATTTGAGATACCGATTTTTTTGAAAATTCACAAATGTTTTCAAGTAGTGTATTCGATATTTTCTATGATTCATACGACAGCTTTTTTCATGCCCTCACACATATTAATTATGGTATTTATTTCAACTGAAATATCAAGGGCAAAGGTTATCACAACCAATTTCTTTTATTTATTCCATTCAATTTTTTTTATATCAGTACCCATGAAGGTTGAGGTATAACAATCACATATACAAATTCTATGTTAATCTCTGTTGTAGCGAGGATGAAGACAGGCTGCAGTAAATACTTTCAATTGAATGAAGTGGAATTCGAGGAAGATTTGTTCGGATTATTCACCGATAAAACCAGTGGGGAAACAAGTTCGGTGAGAAGATTCACTTGGAGAAATTCTAATAATGTAACTGTTCAAGTTATCACATATGGAGCTACAATAACTTCAATTAAGATTCCCAGCAATAATGGCAATGTGGATGATATTGTTATGGGATTCAACAATATGGAAGGTAATGTTAACAATAAACTTGGTCAGAAAAAAGATCAACAGATGAGTTGGAATAATCCTGTACAGATCAATCAAACAGGTATCCTCGCTAGACTAGGTTAAGAACCCTCAACGGTTTTTCTGGCCCACAAACAATTGCATTTTATTAAGCCTTTCATTGTATATACAGTAATGCACATGTCCTCAAGATGGAGAACATCAGATATGTGTGAAATATGACTCTTGATAATTCGAATTTTGATGAATGCGAGACCTACATGCAATATACTTTGTTCAACAATCCTTTGCCGTTACGTCATAATCGGTGACGTATTCTGCTGTTTTACGTTTGTCTTATATTAGTTGACTGTTATTTTACACTCAACCTCAAAATTATTACTAGTATGTACCTACCTGCAGAATACATCGCATACACTCGTGTTCTTATTGCATGTTGATGTATGATATAAATCGATGATCCTCGAGAAACATGTCCGGCATGAACACTGATTTTGTAGTCTTTATCTGTTTCAATTCACTGGTAGCTAGTTTTTGATTAGTTCTAATAGATATTTCTGGAGCATCAGCAACACGCTATAGAATTAAATAAAATCAAATCAATAAAGAAATTTTGCATAACATAGGTAGATACATACGTTGTAGACTGCATTCAACGGTAAAAGCGGCACTCCAGCATCTCCTTCTCTTTAGTAGTTAATCAACTTCAAATTTAAGCTTTGCTCTTTCTCGTTATACCGGAAAGGAATTTTGACAATGAAAAATTAACTGAAAAAGGCGAAAATGACCAGAAATACTAAACAAATCAATTTATGACAACTGAACTGTCAAAATTGACAAATAAAATTCACATCGACATTAGACATACGTTAATGACGTCATAATTCCGTCTCATCCATTTCATGAATGAAAGATAAAGTTGGACAACGTATGACGTAACGGCAAAGGATGGTTGAACAAAGTATATCTGATTCAGCTTCAAAATAAACGTATCTTGAGAAATTCGTTTCTCTTGGTGCAGAGTAGATCCAATCCGGACGGCCGCGGCCGGTGGTCTAGCAATCTACTGCGTTGTCGTATATTCGATGAGGCTATTTCACTGCTGGTTCGAACCGCGGCCGTGGCAGAATTTTTCTGGCTGGCACAGTTGCCCATATACCGATCCTAGTAGGTGGAATATCTTGATCGAATACACCGACCGACCCGGAAGCACTGGGTATCCCTACAGTTGAAATAGCAAATGCGATACAGCAAAAATCAGTAAGGCGCCCCAGAGACTATTGCCCGCACAAGGCTCTGCCTTCTGGGCGCACTCGTAAGTGTTCATCAAAAGAAATAACGTGAAAAAAATCCCAAAATCCAATGTGAAACTGGCTCGGATTTGTTTCCACAGAATTGTTATATTATGGTTTTCAGGTGGGTTTAAATAGAGCTAATTTCAAATTCAAATTAGAAGAAATACATAGCAAGAAATACTAATTTCTGAAGGTGTGGTATTTTATGGCAGGAGATAAAAAAATATTTCCTGTACAAGCTGATCTGATCTCAATCATATTTCGTCTGAATCGGTAGAATGAAAGCTCTCAATGAAATATTTTTTTTTAATGTGGATAGGTAGTATTTTTTCACTACTTTTCAAGGAAAAACCAAGTGCAGAGTCGATTTCCAATCACATGTATTGTTGAATTGAGTTTATATGAACATTAACAAGGTAATTTATGTAAACTTTTTTGAGTGAATATTTTAGAGAAATCTACTCCAATGAAATTACATATTGGTGCAAAAAACAATTTGAGGACTTTCTTCGAAAACATTTCATTTTGATTCCACTAGAATAAGTCTGAACTCACTTATAATAACACAATGGTTGTTCCAGGGTATTTGAACCGCCTGAACCCCTACTTCGGCGCCACTGTAGGACGCGTGGCAAATCGAGTTGGCTATGCCAGAATAGAAATCGATGGGACAACTTACAACGTTACCCCAAACTTAGGAGTGCATCAACTTCACGGAGGTTTGAAAGGTTTTGACAAAGTTAACTGGGATCATTACGTGAATGGCACCAAGGTGGTCCTGAGCTACCTCTCACGGGATAATGAAGAGGGATACCCAGGAGACGTGTTAGTTAATGTGTCGTTTGAACTTACGAACACTAACGAGTTTCTGGTGGATTTTGAAGCGACTTCCACTAAACCCACTTTCGTTAATTTGACCAACCATTCGTACTTCAACTTGGCTGGGCACAATAAGGGAGCAAAAGAGTTGTATAAGCATCTTATTTCCATTAACGCCGATTTTACGACGGACGTAGATGAAAATTCAATTCCAACAGGTAACAGGAAATTATCTGATATTTTACATAGTTTCTATAGTGTATTCTGTTTTCCATTCATCCATATCTTAGTTACTGAAAATTCTGTTTTGACTGACATTTGAAAATTAGTAGTAGGCAAGAACTGGTTTATGGTAGATTGTAGGAGGGGTAATATAGTCTATTTTAATTATTAAGAAGAGTACGGACCCATAAGAATGAACATAGTAGTCATATAGGGATTCAGTGTGCCTAAAAACTTTTTTTTCCGAGATATTTCAAAAATTATTGAGAAGTGGATTCTCAACATATAGAAATTCTTTTGATTCCCAAAAATTTTAGCGGATGAAAGTTTGATCCGACGGTTTTAACCAAAACAGGCGATTCTGAAGGTTTTGTTCAGGGAGGGTGGGCTACTTTGCAGCAGAAATAGGAATATAATTTCGGTTTTGCCTAGTAGTAGGTCCTGCGCCAATCGCATTTCTTGCACCAGAAGCCATACTCAAATGAACACAAAATTGTGATTCATCAACTTTAACTTTCATCAAAGCAGTTTCTTTGGATGAGAATATACAATATTACTCAACAAAATAACAATTATCAATATGGAATCTATACAAGTATAGGACTCTGACCTAGGCGCGTTGTTATTTATAATACATATAAATGACATTTTTCATCAACTTAACAAAAAAGCAATTATCAATATGGAATCTATACAAGTGTAGGACTCTGACCTAGGCGCGTTGTTATTTATAATACATATAAATGACATTTTTCATCAACTTCTTCCTGTGAAGCGCATAAGTTTTGCAGATGATACGACAATTGTCAACCAGCATAAAAATAAATCTAATCTTCATGAACTCTTAGTAGCCTCTACAAAAAACAGCGCACAGTGATTCACTGCTAATAAATTGATATTGAATGTTGACGAAACACAAAAAATCACATATTCATCTTATTCGATCATATCTAGGGGTGAAAGGGTAAAACATCTAGGTGTGGAATTAGATGATGGTCTCAAATGGTCATATCATACCGACTACACTTGCTCCAAACTCCCAAGCCAACTCTTTCTCTTGAGACCTGAATAAATATTTGAGTCCAGATGTTTTGTTGACTGCATACTACTCTCTTTTCCACTCTCATTTGAACTACGGGAGTTCTGGATAATACCCATCACAGAGAGCATTGTCGGTTTCTTTTCGTGAAGTACGGAATCCTACATCTACCATGTTTATACATTTTTGAATCACTAATTGAAATCCATAAAAAATAAATTGCAGTTGATAAATTCAGACGTTCATTACTATCACACTAGAGGAGCTGAGCAGTTCAGACCACCTCGGTACAGATTACCAGTGTCTGAGAAAAATTATCTCAATCTGAAAGTATATGATAAATTGCCAAGCAATATGAAATCATTGAATGGTCATCAATTTCGAAACAGAATAAAACTCCTGCTTGTTGTTTTTACGGTATTAATAAATATATGAAGACGCCGCTTCCAACTCTCGACTGACATTCCATAACGTCATTTCACCATCCTGTACAGGAATTTTAATGTATTTTCTGTTTTACCTTCTGCCATATTGCTTGAACATTTCAATTGTTGACTTTATGATTTTTTTATATAGCTTTCAATGTTTCACCTCAACATTCTCGAAATTGTATATATTCTTCGAATCGTAAGTGGAAATTTGGCAGTGAAAATGTGAAAAATTGACAAAATAGTGTTTTTTTTGTTTCAAAAAAATAACTATTACAATATGGTAACGCTAGCCGAATGCGAGTATAATTTGATGTCTTTCGGTGTGAATATTTGATTGCATTCTACACCTGAGCCAACATTACATTTGATGTATTATCTTCGAATACTTAAATAATATCCCTCGCCAGCATCTTCTTATTCGTCATCATTCATGAGGAGTGGATGGTTTTCATCAATCGTATCTCACATCATAGAAGATTCTATTCATGGTTGTACTGGTAGGTGACAATGGGTGTTTACCTTATCCCTATGGCGGAACTTCATATCTGATGAGATATGTATGTTTGTACCAGAGTTCTCAATATAAAATCCATGCATCCACTATGGAAGAGTCCAATAACCAGGTGGAACCTGACCACCACCACTTTGTTTCCCTGATTCTGGTTCTACATCTCGATATGTTCCCAACTAGTATATCAGTACCACGCATGATTAAATTGAGCAATGAGGATGGCCGAATGAATTTTTTTCTTTAGTTATAGGAGATAATACCATAACATGTAGATGCTCCAGAAATATTATTATCATCCACCCACTTCACTATGATATTACCATCTTCTTTGTCAAGAATATGGCTATATCCACCTTTATGTTTGGTTTTCAGTTATTTCTTCTTGTGGCAAGAGATGAGATTTGGAACACGGTTTTCTTGAATTTTTCTATTCCCTAATATCTGAGTTGTTTAGGTAGAACAAAAAGTTGTAGAAATAAAACCTGAATGGTGGATGGAGTCTTCATGATTTCTGGAAATTCTTGAATCATATTCATCATTGGAGCTATGCATTTACCAAATTTCTCTTCGAATGTTATTGAAAAGTCATTGTCATTCTGAAATTTTTCCTCAGCAGGAGCAATAAGCTGCTCTCTGTCGAAATTGTCTTCTAAATCTTCTTCGTCTTCTTCACCTGAATCCATGTCCGTAAAGACAATGGATCCAGGAGGTTCTATAAAAAGATTTACCGAATCGATATCTTCTTCATAGTTGAGGTTCAGAGCCTTTTCGGAGGTACAACATCGGCTAGAATGGAAACAATGAAATCCGTTTTCAAGCACCCGGTAATAGGAAATAATTCAAAACGGCAACATGTACTGGAAAACCATATAAACAGATACTTCAAACAAACCTTTTGGTGCTATAAAGCATACAAACGATATCATTTATTGAATGATATTAAATTTATTTATTCATTTGACGAAAGTCCAAAGGTTGATCACTCATTTCGAAACTTTGTGTCCAACACAACATACTAGTAAACTAATATATTTCGCTAGAATATCGTCCCACCACAAATTGTCCCAATATATAGTCTTCTGTGAAAAATATCCTTCAAAATGACTTTAGCTCCCAGTCCGGATATTTTGATTTTATTCTAGCTAGGTGCAAGTGTTGCCATACGGTAACGCTAGCCGTTGAAGGATTTCAAGCTTGTGCTTGTTATTCTAATAACTTAATCAATTGTTGTGTATGTGACTGCTACAAACATAAACACTTCATGTGACGTAGTCAAATGAAGATACTTACTATTGATTGTTTCTACATTTTTTACACTTTCAGTATTTTTTGATGTCCTTATATACGCTGGTGAACCAAAATCATAATTGAAAACGAATTCAGGGTTCTCAACTTGAGAATATAAACCTTTAGTTCCCCTGCAAACTCTATAAAAGTCCAATTATCAAATTATTATATACGTTCTTCTTGGGATACCAGAAATATACCGACTGGCTTACACATTTAATTCCCTATGTTTTGTCATAAAAAGTGGGAAATATAACTGAATGTTCTTCCATTTTTCATAAAAGAATTATTAGAAGTCGATGCACTTTCACATAAAAAATTAAGAAGCAAGGAATATCTCCTGAGTGAAAATACTGAATTAAATAAATGAACTGTATTTTATAGTTGAACGCTCGCTTGAAGAGGTTTTTTTCAAGAGAACGTCTGGTGAGGGAAAAAATTGTATTCTCAAATACAATTATACCCCATTTCTTTCACAGTGTACAATTTGTTTCATGCATATCTGGAAAACATTTATATTTAAGGAAAACTCCTTTCTGTCGCTGACACCATCTTTGATCTAAGAATACCCAGACTCCTAGGGGATGTTATCCATAAAATACCTGGCTACGATGGGTACGATCATAACTTTTGTGTAAACAAAGGGTCCAAGCAAGGAATGACTTTCATAGCTAGGGCAGTCCATCCTCCAACAGGAAGAGCGTTAGAGATATACAGCAATCAACCAGGAGTTCAGTTCTACTGCTCCAATAGTATTCCGGAAAATCCGAAGAACTTCAAGGGAGACAAATCAAAGTTGGAAACTTTGGTCGGAAAGGATGGAAATTATTATAAGCACGGAGCATTCTGCTTCGAAACCCAGAATTGGCCAGATGCAATTAATCATGTAAGTTGCTTCTGATATATTACCGGATTTTATACTGAAATGCATTGTAACTCAAGCTTGCAGTGGTCATTGGTTCATATTTATGATTTTCTGGATTTTCAAATACTGATGTTTTTATCAGACATATTTGTGTTATTATTATTCTTATAACAGGTCATTTCTGGAAATCCAAGACAGTTTTCGTATCCATTCTCCAAATATTCTATTAGCTATCTTTCCATCCAGTGAATACTTATATGGGCAATACTTTTTTGTTTCAGAAAAATTTTCCACCAGCTGTTCTCTATCCTGGACAAAAATATCAACATAATGTAATCTACAAATTTTTTGTTAATTGAAAACAAAATGTAATATACGAAATGCTTCTGAACTGAGATAGTATTGATTGACATTTATTGTCTCACACCATACCTGAAAGCTTTACGAGGTGATTACATATTTTAAATTTGTCCTCTGAAAATTGAATATTATACATCTAATTTCCATTAGAACTTTGAGATGACGGAATCAAGTGAAATATATACCATACAAAATTTTAGACATCATTGCATTGTTCCTTTTGAAATTATTCGCTAAACTGCAGGGAAACAAGGCTATCAAGGCTCATTTCAGGGTCACTTTTTCTAGAATGAAATAACACATATTTGTTTTTACGTTTGGATTCCTCCAGATATATCATCAATGCATAATATGAATATAAAAACGTATTTTGGAAAAAAATTATTTCGTCAATTTTTTCGAAGTTGAATTGTATCAAACGGACGATTCAAATTTCAACCAAAAAAAAAAGTTTTGAGCTGAACTTTTTCAGCATGATCTCCAGTCAAGATTTCGTATTCCTTTGGTCCCATTGTAAATACGAGGAGAAGGTGCATTTTTTCTAAAGTAGGTATGTTACATCACAAATCCTTATAAAAATCATACAGTGCAATCGTTGAATAAAGATTGAATTGGATGACTATAATTTTGCCAAACATTTTATTGAGATTTCAAATAACCCAAAATGTCTGATGAGAATTATTAAAACCGATGAAGTAAATTCAAAAAGGTCATTGTACTCTGGTCACCAGAGGAAAGATAAGCAGGTGTCCTACCAAATATAAATAATTTGATGGAATCTCGTCAAAAACTATCTAAAAAAGTATCTCCTGATCATATTTCAAGTGGGGCAGGTATACTTTAAGTAGAAAGTAAAACTATCACTTGTATCATCGAGGAATTAAAAGTTTTCACTGAAGAAGTTCAATTTAGTTTTCATTGTATTTTAAACTATTGATTCACTTGGCATATAAATAGCAAATTTACCACCAAAAAATCAGTCAGTTCCAGGCTGTGTCTTTTAATGAGTGTTTGAAAAAAAAATCAGGAATAAATGGAAAATTGCTGGTTCATCCTCAATATGCCTATTGGGTTGGCGTAACGCGAAATTTATTTGGTTTTCTCTTAATAACTCTGAAAGAGGTTTAAATGTTTTGATGGTTCTTATGTCCATATTTATTATGTCCAGGTAGGCAGCTAACGAATATCATATTCAATCAAATAAAAAAAAGGTATTCAGAAAAAATTATGGATTGAAACTAATGGCAGAGATAACAAAAAATGTAATCATGAAACAATACGTCACATCACCCAATCAGTTCATTCGAAAACCTCAATTGCATTATGTAATAACTGAATGGCCAATTAATTGATAAGAGTGTTCGAGTTCATGATTTCTCTCTTCCCCACCGAGATAAAATATGGTGATGTTCATACTCGTAATCCATTCACTTCCCGAAAGTCGCGTATATAACACGTAAACACAATGAGCGTTACACTCAAAGAGGACGAATTTGGAAAAATTAAAGATAGCAAGGGGCAACAGAGAACTATCAAAAGATATACCTGGAGCAACAGTAACAATGTGAGTGTTCAAGTCATAACTTATGGAGGTTACATAACTTCAATTAAAATCCCGGACAATAAAGGTGTTATTGAAGACATAACCCTTGGTTTCAAAAATTTCGACGGTTATTTGAATCCAGGTAACCGATTCTTCGGTGCCACCATAGGCAGAGTGGCAAATAGGATAGGTGGAGGAGAAATGACAGTTGAAGGAGTGCAGTACAAACTAGCTGCTAATAATGGAGTCAACCACCTGCACGGTGGTATAAAAGGTTTCGATAAAGTGATATGGGAATCTTATGTGAGGGGTACAGTGCTTTACTTGAGTTATCACGCAGACGACATGGAAGAAGGTTACCCAGGAGACGCTCTTGTGACTGTCAGTTTTCAGTTAACCGATGAAAACGATTTTCACATTGATTACAAGGCGACTACTACCAAACCGTGCCCTATCAATTTGACGAATCACTCGTATTTCAATCTTGCTGGAAATGGAAAAGGATCGGCGGAATTATACAAACATGTCGTATCTCTTAATGCTGATAAGATAACGGAAGTCAACAGTCAAGGCATACCAACAGGTACAAATATATATTTTGTGAATATATGCTCACCAGCTTTGAATTATGTTGATTAAAGAATGCATATTAACGATGCAATATTTCTGTATTTCCAGGGAACCTTCCAAGCGTAGCAAACACCGCATTCGATCTACGAATTCCGAAAGTTTTGGGAGATGTTATTCACAAAGTTCCAGGAGCTCCTGGTTTCGATCATAACTTCTGCATCACCAAAGGCTCTTCACAAACTAATTCCTTCGTAGCTCGAGTTGCTCATCCAGGCAGTGGTCGAGTGATGGAAGTATACAGCAATCAACCAGGCGTACAGTTTTATACCAGCAACTTTCTTCCCGAAGGAGACGATTTGATGGGAAAGGATGGTTTCATCAAGAAGCACGGAGGATTTTGTCTAGAAACTCAGAAATATCCAGATTCTGTTAATCACGTGAGTAAAATTCGCTTAGAAAAAGCTTATCAGTAATCAAGTTCCAGAAACCCCAAATAGGTCAAATGCAGATATTTTATGGACGAGAAAAAGCACTTCATCCGTGATTAAGGGCATCTGCAAAATATTTTCTGAGCTTGACAATTTCAGAAAGTGAGGCAATGACAGAATTACAGTGTTGAAAAATGGCTTATCACTTAGGATACGAATGATTTTCTCACACCTTGTGAGAACAAGATCGTCAAGCTCGACATCAATTTTTCATTTATAATTCATCGGAAACTACTAAACAGATCACTTTCGAGGTGATTACAATAAAAATCCTTCATTGAAAAGTTACATAGTCGTTGACCTCTATTACCTCAATATCCCACTGACAGGCCTTTCATTATTATGTAGGTACTAAGATGTCTAGGAAACCGATTGCTTGATTTCTGAGATCGCAAAAGCTTCAGATCGTTATTGTAGATGGCGATCAGTCATATACCATATCAAGCTTAATTTTCAGTAGAGAGGAATGTGCAACCGAATATTCTACCACTGTTTATTATTTGCCTACTGAGATTTTGACAGTCCTGACAGCCAATCAAATGCGTTTCAGAAAACGTGCATGTAACGTGGAAACCTACCGTTAACAACCTATCAATACTGTCACTGTCACCTGCTACCTCTACACGTTTTTAGTGTTTTTATATCAGTTTGTAAGACTAGACTTTGATTACGAGAAAATTTACTCTGCCCATTCACCTGAGAATGTACGACAAAGTTCATGCTGGTGTATTGAAAGTGATAGACTGTCTTGGAATTGGGGATACACACATCAGTTATGCAACGGTTCAAAATACATATCACATCGATATTTCTTTTATTTGAACAAAACTTTGTTTTCAAATATCTCATTGATAAGAGCTACAGATGTTTCCTCCTCGATATAAGACTTTCGCTCAAGCTGAAACGAATAAAATTAGCTACAACCTTACAATCATGTTATTATTTTGGGGCGATTTGTTTTGTACTTACCTTAGGTACTAAAGAAGAATATTTGGATCTCCAGATTTTGACTGACCATACAAAATACGAAATCTTCTACACATCGTAAAAAAGAACTTGTAGTAACTTCAAAACTTATTCAACTTATATAGACTTTTAAACACTGTTGAGTGCGAAGAAATAATTTCAGTTTTCATTGACAACAATAAACCTCAAAGTTACGTCAATCTGACAAAACCGACATTTGACAGATTTTGGAAAATGCTCATATAACGCCCCCTATACAAAAATTAGAAAGCTTTTGTAATCGTCGATTGTTTTTCGCCAAGAAATTCTAAACAATATCGAATCACTAGATACACCAGGGTTTCTTAGGTTTCCTAGTAGGTACCTTCCTTACCTCCCAAATCAAACCACTGAATCTATCAACGTGGCAGTCTACCAGGAATGGTTGGAAAATACTCATTCATCCAGAACGAAACTTCTACCGCTATTGTGCAGTAAAAGTGGTAGAAAACAGAACTATGTTCATCATAATGGAAAAACTACATGGTTATCATTCTAAAAACAGAAGCAACCTAATGACAATCAAAAAAAGTGTAGCTTTAAAAAAATTAAGTCGTGACACGCCTACAGGCATGAACAACAACTTTTCCAAATGTAATTCAGAAAATATCAGATGTATTCAGATCGATAAACTGAGTTTCAGAAATATCAATTGTTATTCAGCACTAATCAATTGCAATTAAGATTAAGTCATTTGTAATTCAGAAAAAATCAAATGTAATTCACACTATGTGGTCAATGGAGACGCACATCATTGCCCCCACCAGCCAGGATTTATTTCGAACTGAAAGACTTCTTTTTGACGATTTCTTCGATTGAAATGAGGGATTCTGTTTTGTCCGTTTGGTTGGGGATTTTGTTGGTGAAAATATGTCAAACTTGTCCGAGAGTCGAAACATATTTGGCTCGCATACCGTGAGACGGCTAACTGAGTTCCCAAATTACTCTGGAAATTTGCAGATCTGCAACATAGTCATATTCCACCTCAGTGACATTTCGGAATTACAACTATTATAACACTTTACTGCTCTGATATTTTCTGAAATACAGTTGACTAATCCGAATGACAATTGATATTATCTGAGACTCAGTTGATATTTTCATAAAAGCTTTCTATAATATAGAAGTATATCCATGGGAACTTTGTGTTATGTAGGCCGTTTACTATGTTTTTATAAGTGGTTAAAAACATATACCTAGATGTTATCAGAATAATTACCAAAAATTTGACAAGTTCTATACCTCTGTGAGGGTCTGGGAATGATTCCTAAACCTAATTTCTGTGTACGCTTTTGTCTGATTTTCCAATGGTGAACGCATGTATTGTATAAGGTATTATATTGAGGTATATTAATTTTTTTTCTTTGCAGGAAAATTTCCCGAACACAATCTTATATCCAGGAGAGCAGTATCATCATACAACTACTTTCAGATTTACTGTAGAAAAATTCTAATGGCGTGAACATTATAGCTGTTTGATGATTGAAGGCAGCTTTAGGGAGCGAATGAGCACAATTTAGTGGAAGATTCATAACTTAAATGTACTATCAATGAGACTTAAACAGATCGTATTCAATGTGCTGATTTGCTCTCATCGTACTTATTAACTCAAAATGGATATTTCATAATTAATATATAACATGTGCACAAATTATAAATATAAAAAAAAAAAAAAAAAAAAAAAAAAAAAAAAAAAATGTATGACTTTGTCTTCTTCCTACTGGTGGCACTGTGAACCAACTATTATTTGAGCTCCTGACATGTGAGCAGAAATATTTGCTAGTGCTTGAACTTTTTTAGTCATAATTGCTTTTCTTTCGTGCATTGTGAATTAGAAATATACAGAAGATTATGCATTATCCACTAAATTGTGCTGAACCAGCCTTTCAATCGAAGAGCACACAAAATGTTGTAATAATAAGTGAATAAATACATTTTAAAAATAACCAGAAAAATACTACACTTCTTGATTTCCAATTTAGCAGGTACCATATAAATTCAATATGATGAAAGTAATCACAATGAAGTTATTCTAAATCATTTCTACTATTATGTTGATATAAAATCAAATTTTCAACCTATTTGGTCGACAAAAGTTTGTAATCAGTTATTGTTTTGAAACCATTTGAAAACAGTAGACTGCATTTCGAAATTACACATAGTTTTTGTTGCGAAGATTGACAGACGACTCGATCGTATAGTCTACGTACAAAGCAAACTACACAAAGCATTTTTTTTTCAAAATACACATACTATTTTCTCTATTCAAAAAGGAAAAATGCAAATTCGTGGAATAGTAAACAGAACTTGAAGATGGTCACTTTATTTGGCTGGGCAAAAAAGTAATTACTGCCGGCGGCAATAAAAATAAAATTCAATTTGATGAGAAAAAAAAAGAGTTTAATTTAATGTCCAATGTCAGTGGCAAATCGTCAAACATTTTTGTCGCTCAAAAAAAATTATTCTTGTCATTCCCACCCTTCCCCATCTTTGTCAACAAACTCTGGGTCTCCGAAGAAGCTCCGCACAATGTGTAATGTTTGAGAGTAGATTACGCTGGAACATGCAATTCCATGTCTGAAATTTTGTAGACAGAAAAAAAGGTTGGTTATCCTGAATCATGAGAGGAATTATCGTTTTTCGATCAGCTAGGCCGTAGCCTACATAAGAACCGGCTGAACTGCTGGTACAAGTATTAGCAACGTCAACTGAGGAAAAGTTAAATTATCGCAATGAATATGAATGGTTTGTGTTGGTGTCTGTCGGTGCCATTAAAAAATAAAGAAACATTGCCTTATGAAATAAAGTGGCCGAGAAAAGAGGCCCTTGACAGCTGAATAAATTACAAAATCCCAACGGGGGCACCAATTATCCGATTATTGCGTATCCATGGTAGTGATTTATAATGTCCGATATGCGACGTTGGACAGATGTGGATGGGATTATAATTACACGAGGAACTCGTTTCAATCTGGTTTTCGTTCTTTTGCAGTATTTATTCCATCTTGGCTTTGGGGATTTCATGCTATACATATTAAATCTTTTCGGTTATCAATATGGACCACTACTAATGAAATGATCTCAGGCTCTCTGAAAACCAATTGTTTGGCGAATTGGAATCTTTTTTTTACCATTTTTTTACTCTGACTACTATACACTTGAGAATGAGTCTTCTTCATACGTGATATTTTCAAAATTTGTTATTTCAGTCATTAGGTAGATTCGAAAATTTTCAGACAATCATAGTTGGAGTTTCCCAATCCCATGCTATCAATGCCTCCAAGCGTCACATTATAGTAGGAGAGCCCACGATGCTGAATCGGGATTTACTCGAGCGTCATAGCAAAAGAAATGTTATATAATGTACACCTTTTCATCGGTGGGGAAGCGGCTATAGACTTTCAAAAAGATACTTTTGCATGGACATACTTGAGCGCGTCAGATATTGATATCATCTATGTCCTACATATTTTTAAAAATGTACGTATGTTAATCTGATTGTTTCCATGATGGGGGTGGTCATACGTAAGGGTTGAAAATTTGAAAATGAAAAAAAAACTTTCTCGAGCGCGTCAGATTTTCTGAGGGGATGTTAAGTGAACCTAAAAAAACAGCTGACGGTTTGGATGTGACGCAGACTCGCGGCCGTTATGAGAAATTAAAAAAAAATCGTCATTTTGGAATACACTAGCGTGTCAGATTAAGATATATATTTATAAAATATATATATATATATATATATATATATATATATATATATATATATATATATATATATATATATATATATATATTATATATTTTGAGTTGGTAACCCTCTGATTTTTTCCATTTCGCCATTTGGAGCCATTTTCAAGAGGTGAATGTGACTTCACGCTGAGGTCTCAATCTGCCTACTCCTCAGGTGTTGTCACAGGGGGCAAGGGTTTGTGACTTGACGCCGGGGCCTCAATCTGCCTACTCCCCAGGTCTCGTCACGAGTTCTTTCTAAGGTCTCAATCTGCCTACTCCTTAGATCGAACTGAGGTATCGAGGGATGTTGGGTAGGATTCATAGCTCCCCCAAGGACAAAATTGTCAACGAATCACAGGGTATATATGAAATACCATGTTCTGATTGCCATAGAACATATGTAGGCCAGACCAACAGACGTGTGACAAGTAGAGTATACGAACATCAACTTGCTGTCCGAAAATCAGACCCATCTTCAGCTCTGTCCAAACATCATCAAGAGACAGGACACAATAGAGACTTTGCGAACACTAAGACCATCGCCACAGCAAAAACACTACAAGCTCGTATAATTCGTGAGGCTATCGAAATCGAGTAGCGACCTTCCTGCTTAAATAAACGTGACGACGGCCAGAGACTTCCAACTGCATGGAAACCCCTGATTTCCAGATGCCCAGTCCCCACCAAGACATCCGACGGTCCTTTAGTAGCATCTGGAGGGATTCACCTATTGTGCCAATTGTGCCAATTTGAACTTCTTTTCAATTTTTTAAAATCATTGAACTTAATTTATTGAAAATCTCAGGAAAAAGCATGCATAAAAAAAGTGTATGCTTTTTCCTGTAGAATACTTGTATTTATAAGAGAATAATTGCGAGCAATTGAATTTTTAAAATTTTAAAACGTTGGATATTCGTTGTAAACAATATCATGCCACAGTCTGTGTGATCAACTGTCACGGCATCATGGCAACAGAAACCAGAGTGGAGACGGAGTGAGAGAGCAATAGATAGAGAAAGAGTGGGAGAGAAATAGGAACGTGGAGAGGGGAATGCAGGCAACACGCAGCTGCACGCATTAAACTTTATCGATGCATTTTTATTATTTGGGCTTGTGGAAATCGTCAGATTATATATTTTTTGCAATTCTTGAATTATTCCCTCCAAAATGAAACTAAAATTAGCCACGCTCGAGAATCTCGAGGCGACGTTTTTTTTAACTTTTTAGCCCTCCTACTTCTTTAGGTCACTCTCGAATTGTCAGATCAGTGGAATATACACGTTTTAGGATGTAACTAACTCACCCTACCTTAATCTGACGCGCTCGAGAATTCCAGATGATCACCTTTTTTTTAGTAATCTGATCCATTATCCTTGAAGGGCAGCTTTATATATATATATAAATATATATATATATATAAATCCCGATATCCCCTCTTAGGCTCCCCCATTATTGAGAAGGGTAGCGACATTGCGTTACTCAAATGAATGAATGAACGGGGTCTCAACTTTGAAAGCTTGAAAGGCGGACGTGCTAACTACTACACTACCGAGACTACATAAGGAATATTTGTGTTACTGATATTTGAATTCTACCTTGGTCAAGGGATGCATTTTATTATTGTGTTGTTCTGAAAACTAAACAATTCATGGACATTAACATGGTATCAATTATTTCCTCGAAGTATTCTGAAATCAATTCGAAAATATTGATATGAATAAATCGGTTGTAGGAAGAATAATTCAAACAATGGAATAAAAAACAGTAACCTGGCATCAAACCATAAATTTATAAACGATTAGCTGTTGTCCGCGAGTTCGTGCGCTTAGCATCCCAACTGAACTGTTCAGTCCCCGCACGCCGGTAAAGTAATTTTTGATCTCCCAACCTTCCTCCTTTTTGTACTCAACTGAAGATGAACATATATATGTTCGAAACATGTCAGAACTAGGACATTGTTCCTGTAGGGATCAAATATGTTGTGGAGATGACTTCGTGTTTCCTTTTTCAATAAAATTGGTCTTCCACTTTGAGAATGGACTACTACCTTCGTAATCATATATCTACACTTATTTTAAAAATCCTTCAAAATCGAAGTGGTTTCCGATGAATACTATCCGATAGACTTTATAAAAACAGTGGTGCAATGAATGCACAACAAGTGGAAAATCCAATTAAATTCAACTCAACTGGACGTAAGTATATGTTGGAGTTGGTGGAACAAGTCTTTTTAATTTACATAAAAAGATACGTATCATTATGGTTCAGGGACCTGTCATTGCGTGATAAAATAGAGACTACTGCTCGAAATAACTCGTTTATAAACGACCAGCATTCATTGTACGGCCCGATATTGATTTTGATTGGAGCATGTTCCCACTCGTGTCGAACACTCCCCAAATATCAAGATATCATTAAAATTCTAATTATCTGTTATATCAACCAGTGATCGGTATCACCTCGTTCATAATGTATAATGGAAATTCAAGGATGTCAAGAAAAGTTATCTCAGTTCTGGAGTATATCATAAGATATACAAGGTATCACCTAATTAAGTAGATGCGAATATTATCTTTTGTTCTTTTTTTTATGAGCATGGAGTTGAGAATAATTTTTTCCTGAGGTAGAATTGTTCATTCACCTCTTTTTCGACTAAACATAAGTAGTTTTACATGCCTTGGATTTTATCCCGTTCCAATTCTCTCCAACATGAGGTGTTTCTCGGAGAAGTTATAGGAGAACTTTTTTGTGATTTTGACGCACGGCCAAATTCATCGTACAGTTTTTCTTGAATTCTCAAAGAGGTGAATTAAGGGGGTTTCAGACTCCTAGACCTTCTCTAGATATTCCATTGTAATAGGTTGCAATTTGTCCAGGAGAACACGTCCTGAATAAACTTACAGACAGTTCTGTGAAACCCCATGAAGAAATAAAAAAATTGTATCAAATCGAATGACTATTGATTTTAGACAATTTCATAGTGCTATCTTCAACTCAAACTGTTGATGAGTGAAATTTCCAGGGAAATAACTTTCTCACAGTTTCCCTGTTTGATGTTTGTAGTCAAACATGAACAGGGCGGCAAGGGCGGAATGCCATGACTTCCCCTCCTAGGCTCAACTCGAAACAATAATATAACATTCCCTTTAGGTGGAAGATGGTCTTTACAATCGCCTGGTGAGAATTATTCAATTAAAAAAATGATGACTTCTCCCAGAGTAAAAAACCGGGAGAAAGGTACTCGGGGGATCCTTCATCGGAAGTATAGAGAATCGATTATTGTGACATTCTTCATAGGATGAATAAAAATATCAATGATGTGTATCACCATCTACGAACAGAAAAAACCGGACTTTTATATTCTAAATGAATCTGAGGCCAATTCATCGACGAATAAAGTACATATGCACCCAGGTTATGAATTCTATTCTCGCTTTCGTTTTAAAGGTGGTGTTTGTCTATACTCTAGGAATGATTTAACGTGCCAATGCGAAGGAGAGCTGGAACCGAAGGATTTTGACATGTTCTTCGAACTTTACACGGCTTTCCCTGCGTGTGAATCTGCATATATAGAAAAAAATGTCATAATAATCTCTTGAAATTGATAGAATTTGGAGAGATGCTAGCTGAGGAAGTGCATTATTGCACCTATCATCTATTAAATGCTGAAAAAGTTTCCTTTATTATTCATCTCAGGCAATTCAGAGTCGCCCCCATCTAAGATTTACTATTTCGATGAAAATGAGCGCACGCTTGATTAAGCAATCCCAAGAAGATTGGCAGAGGAAATTCGATAGGTTCGTAAAAACTCGCAAGAATAGACGATTTGCATTGAGTTACTTCAGCCCGTACACCTGTTAATATCTCGACGACTCGTGGGTGTTCTAGTGCTTTCGACTTCAATGACGGAGCCCTGCACTACAATGACAGGATATTGCAAGACAAAGACAGGAAGTGTCAAAGAAAAACACGGGGTAATGTTGAGGTAACTAATTTCTGTTAAGTGTTCCAATAATGCTATTTTCAATCTCGAGTGACGAAATGTGCGATACTGAACATTTTCTTCTAATACACAATTTTTTTAATCGGGTCAAAGGGACTACTGTCAGGGTGTGCCAAACCTGATTTACTTGCATCATTATAATAGCATTTCAACTCTGTCATAAAGCTTGCCAGGTACAGAAACAAAAAGGTAGTGAAAAATTACAATGAATACCACTATTTTCAAAAAATGTGAAATTATTGATGCAAATCTGTCTAGCTCAAGCTATGATGAGATCTCGGATGAGAATCGACAGTCAATGAAACGACATCACTTGAAATTGATAAGTGAGACATTGCAAAATAGTAACTGGGTTAATTCATTAATTGATACTTGTTCTACTCGAGAATTGGGTCTTTTACCAGCCACTCCTTTTGAATAATCTATTAAATATCCGTGAAGTTGTATCATATAACTATTTTTTCCAGAGTCTTCTTTATGAAACACTCAACATTTCGTATTACCATCTAGAAAAATCTACCGAATGAATGAACTTCAATAGTAATTACCTAGTACAATATTATTATTCATTTGGGAATTATTATCATTTTCTCCATACACACTACTAAACGTTTTTCTTTTATGTATCGGCCAATGGAAACAATCTAGTGTATATTAAAAATTGAAAAGGCAAAATTTCCGGTTGGGGAAGTGTGCTTACCGGCGTCAAAGATTGGCCTTGGTAGCGGAAATAGGCCAACGTTAAAGAATTGAAAAAATAATAAAGTTATTGATTTAGTCTAGTCTCGTCACGTATCTGAGGACAAGCAATGTGTATCGCAGCTGGTTCGGGGATGGGTGACCGGACTTGAAAGAATTTTTACTCATTCTTGCTCGTGCAATCGCACGTTTGAAGGTGAGATCCTCAGCTCACACAAGTTTTCACGAACAACCCGATTGAATGGCATTCAAAACATTTTTTCCTCAAACGTGAAGAATGTATAACGTTCTGTGACTGATATTGAACATTGAGGTTTACATTCTTCTGTAAAATTTGAATCATATAATCATGGTTACGCTCAACTCTTATTGCCACCAGCAATAAGTGTTTACTTTTTCTGCTCAGAGAGTAGAACTGGCAGTTCTCAACTTCGATTCGATATTCCAAAGATTCTGAAGAATAAGTATTATTTGTGGCTCGTATGGTTTGTCCGTGAATTTTTACGATCGCCACACAAAATATCGCTTTTTCTTCCAATAAAACAATGCAATTACAAATTCAAACCGCATATAGTTCTCAAGTTGATGACGGCAACTTTGTCAGCAGAATGTGCATAAAAAGTTTTCAGTTGTGAACTCCATAATCTGATAGCTCATAGCCGAGATCATAACTCAAAATCATTTTAAATTGAATTCGAAAATAGAGTCAACTTACTGAACAGCGTCGAACTTCTGGAAGTGTATTAATATAATAATCACAGATAGCCGCCGCCGCTGCCTCACTCTCATACTTCAAAATACCAACTGGATTGGTATATGGTAGAAAAATGATTAATAGGTTTCGAAACGAGCAATGAAAACATATGAAATGAATAAGTTTCGTTATTGATTCCTCCAATCTGTTTTCAGTTTTTATTGTCACAAACCAAAATTAAAAGTATCTTAGTACTTACTTAACAACCGATATAACGAGTAATGTATCAATCCAGTTTTTTTATCACTACTATATTATCTATTCAGCTCCTAATTTTTGTTATTGTAATTATTTAACCTTATTACTTGCAAAATCTGGGAATGAATAAAAAAATTAATGAAACATATAAACTCAAAATCTTATATATAAATTATTATTATATATAAATAAATATAAACACATATAAATAAAAACGAAAAAATAATGTAAAAGTGGATGTGTTAAGCCTTGCGTAGATCCAATACTTCCAGAGGTGCATTGTTTTCAATTCGGATGTGATCGGTCACTCTGAATAGTGGTCGTTCATTTGAATGTTGATGAAATCCACTCTTTCGGGAATTCGCAATGGCATTTAAAGCATGAGGAGTTATTATAGAGAATCAAGTTTCATTATATTTTGGCGAGCTACTATCGCAATAGCTTCCGGTATCAGTAACTGATACAGCAGCTGATCCAACTGAACTTGCCGTTGATTTTTCACTACCGCGCTCATTTTTTTTTTCATTGCACTGTTGACTTGTTCCGAATCGGAAAGTTTATTATATTTTCTTTGGCCCAACTATCGTCGAATAGCAATACGAAGTAACTATCAATCGCTACTAATGATATTGTTCCATTGGTTATCATATCGAGATTTTTACCTTAATGTAATCAAACAAATATACTCGTGTCATGATTGAGTTTCAGCAAAAATTTGTCATCAAAAATGAGGAAATTCAAGGGGAACGAATAGTATTCAGTTACTTATAAGGGTGGGCTTGCTTCGTACTGATGATAAAAGCATCATCATTACATAGGAGCAATATCACAAAGAAATATCATTAAGTGAAGGAGCACACCAGAAAACGATTTTTGAAGAGCTATATCCTTACGTCAATGGTAAACAACAGGCGATTCCTCCAATTCAACATATTGTAGTGCGATACTACTGGAATGGGATGGTAGTCTTCTAGAAGTTCAGTGTCAAAATATAATATTACAATATGGTATGGTATAGAAGATTCATACGATCTGAACGATGCTTAAACATTAAAGGTCAGAATTTTCGTTTGTGTGATTGAAATATCTGTTTTTTGAATTATATCGCAAGGAATTTCGAAAATATTTGAATGGAGAAAGAGATAGTAGTAGTAAATCGCTACCTCTAAACAATATTGCTTATTTGGGCTGTTTAATCGCGATAAACCTGTGAGAGTGTATTTACTTGAAATAACAATTCGGGGAAATATTAGTTATATCAACATAAAATTCATTTCATCTCAATAATAACTCCATCAAGGTGAGTGTGAGATGAGTCACTATTTGGAATATAATACGAAATACAAATTTATTAGTTCCCAAGTTATATTTATATCATTGATTTATGTACCTACAGCAGAACTGTAGGTATATAATGAAACATAAATTCAATTCATTTTTATGATGCAGGAAGTGTTCTGGTTTCATTACCATTAGCATGGTCATTAAAACAAAAAAAATATTGATTTCTTGTTCATCTGGTCAATAAACCTGAAGGATAACAGTGTATTCAACGTATGCGCATATTTTCTTAATTGGAATGTAGCCTCATAAGGTTTTTATCACTGCTCGGTATAGTAGTATTGGGATTATTCTCAACTTATCAGAAACCGCACTTTCTCACAAGTTTGAAAGGAGCTCAAAATTTTTTTGTTATTATTCGGATTCCAAATTTCGTTACGGTTACGGTTTTTATTATTTTGCTTACTGAAAGATTATGAATTTTTCGAATGGAACTGAAAATAAGGAAGCTTTGAGGGAGTCTACAAGCCCTGCACAGGATTGTATTGTAAACTTATAATTTTATGGAAAATTAAAAGTATTCACGATATTTTTGAAGTAATAGATGAAACCACTTTCATTTTCGTATTTCGTAGAGCCTGTATTTCAAAAACAGTGCACTTTCAAAAAAAAGTACACACCAAATATTGATAAAAAAGATCATCCGGTAATAAGTTGGCAATTATTTTCGGTAACACCATACAGAAAAAGACGGTTTACGAAACCTATTCCTTACTTGAAATTAACACAGTTGTTTAGAAGCAAAAAATATCATCGAATTTTCTGCAACCTTGTGCTCCTTATTTCCTATATTATTTTGGATGACTGGTCATCCAAATCATTTTGTCGGTTTATCAACTCTAGAATTTTGAAGTCTCATCATCACCAGTGGCGGTGGGCGTGGCAGAATTTCCACTCAATCATTCTAGATCGTCGTTCGGAGATATCTCAGAAAATAATCTTTTCCTAATTATCTCCGATAAAACGATGATGAAGTATCAAGTATATCAATGCATATGTTAATCTGAATCACCTCTCTACCGCTCTGATATAAATAATGGTCGTATTCAATGCTAAAGAGGTGTAGTCGCTAAGGAAAAAAAGGAAAACTAATTAAAATCGAAGAACCTAATTTCATACTACCATCATGAACAGCTCCAATATCCGCCCAGCTCAATTTTGATATACCCCTTACCGCAGTTTATTATTATGTATTATATGTATACCGAATTGAATTTTTTGTGTGAATATTGAATATTTTCTGGAAGGGTTCAATAACCTCGACAACGAACTGAAATTGAATGCGAATCGAAACTCGACGCGCGTTTCACTAAAAATTGTGGCATCTTCAGGAGAATAATTCATTGTGAATTGCTATTTTTTCCCGAAAAGGAAAAACATTGTGGAGAGTCCATACCTTCAGAGCAAAAAATTGCGCATAGAATGCAGTAAGCTAAAATGAAAAGACTCATGAGTGTGCAGTACACAACAAAGTCTACGCTGCAACCGTGCTGAATGCGATGAATGACTTTTTGCACTGGTCAAACATAAAACTCTTTTCGCGATCGTAGTTTATAAGAATGGAAACAAGTTTTGGCGGAAAATAGAGTCCAAACGATAAAACAGCTGATCCAGCATGAATGATAATAACAGGATAGGCACGCTTTCATTTCCATTGTTGCGATTTGCTTCTTACATGTATGGTTAGTCACATTGGAATAATGAATTCTCCAATAATGAATGAGAAACTGATTATCGCACATCCAGGAAGATCTTCCAGTTGGGGCCAACCTCAAATATGGGATTATGGCATTATATTTCCTACAATTGTGAAAGTTTCCAGTTACCACCGCTAGAGCGTTGGATATCTGGTTTTACTTGGGCAGGGAGAGCCGCTTTGGAAGATAACAGGAAACTCAAATTTCACTTCGTGAAGTTTGGTCTCAAGGAGGGGAAGTTCTCCTGACCCTACTATGGTTCGTCCCAACTATCTCAAAATCAATGAGAAATTTGTGTACCAGAAAAATATTCCGTCATATTAGCCATGTATCGAATTATCAACCCATCTCTTCAGAACAGTGAATAAAATGGTTCATTTGAATATTTATAAGGTAGTTGGTAGTTTCACTGCCGGGTGAACGAAGCTTGACCCCCAGCTAACCCTACGATGACACTTCGGGATACAGAGTATACCGAATCTAAGGTGGCTATATACTGGTGTGTTTACTCCATATAAGAGGTTGTCAGCAAATCAGACGACCGATATGGCCAACTTGATGAAAAATTTGATGATGTAGGCGTAGTAGTACTGCAAAAAAAAACGCCAGGTAACGGCACTCTTGCAGTGGAGATGACAGTCCTGTGTTGCCAAGTGGCCATGTCGTTGCGAATTCTGGTCCAGATCAGTAGAAACACAATGCAAATTTATTCCAACTGAGAAATTATTTTCAAACTACATGGAATAAATAACGCATAAAGTTAAATACAAATTTGGCGCGTTTTGGTGTTTCCAATAACCTCACATATCCAGTCCCGATAAATTCTCTATCCTTTAACAAAAACATCAGAATTGGCAACAGCGTGTTCCATGGATCGAGTGATCACGAAAATTAATAGCAATTTTTGATAACCAGCGCTCCCTCATGGCCACTGATGAACTACCACGCCTTGTCCACAGGTTTGTCTGAAACAATATCGCAACATTAGAAACACCAGTATATAGACATCTTAACCGAATCCCATCACCACCCCACACATCTACAGTCCGTAGTCAATACACTGGTGACCCGATGTTTCCGTTTAACGGACACAACAAGCAGAACATTCAGAAACGTCCAAAGCACTCCGAAAAAATGGCTAAGAAAAACTAGGGGAGAAGAGCCTCAGTAACCAAAAAAATCTGTGGCACTACCTTTCATCAAAGGAGTTACTGACAAAATGAATGAAAAAGAATGAGAAGACAAAATATACGAACTACTTTCAAACCTCAAAGAAGCATTTCGTCTTGATTGCTGAGACCAACGGTCAGGATCCTGGAGTATATAGCGTTACATGCGGAGACTGTGATCAGCAATATATAGGCCAGACGAATAGAAGAATGTCAGGTAGAGTGTAGCAAAACAAAAATATCTTGAGAATCATTGTCTTGGAAAACTGAAACTGATTCAGTTTCCCAAGACAATGAACACACCAGGAATATTAATTCTATGATTGTGAGTGGAACTGTTATTTTCGATTTGATACAATGTACAATTTCGTCATATTCTTTGTAGCTTTTCTCCTGATAAAGCTATTAAACATCAGCGAAATATTGAGATCAAGAACAAATGAGTTTTATTAGTAAACAGACCGCAAACCTGAGAACTTCCAAATCTGGTTTATATATATATATATATATATATATATACTCTCTCTCTCTCTCTCTCTCTCTCTCTCTCTCTCCCTCTCCCTCTCTCTCCCTCTCTCTCTCTCTCTCTCTCTCTCTCTCTCTCTCTCTATATATATATATATATATATACATATATATATATATATATATATATATATATATATATATAGTATAGAAAGTTCTCGACTGTCAATAGATACGAAGGTGAGTTTTATCGGGTGTTCAGTCGTTCAACTGGAAAAAAATTCTTCTTTACTCTACCAAGCTTTCGATAATTTTTATTATCTTTATCAAGGCTGAAATGTACAATTGATGGTCAAATAACTAATATATATATATAAAATATATAAATCATATTCTTTGTAGCTTTGTATATATATTAGTTATTTGACCATCAATTGTACATTTCAGCCTTGATAAAGATAATAAAAATTATCGAAAGCTTGGTAGAGTAAAGAAGAATTTTTCTCCAGTTGAACGACTGAACACCCGATAAAACTCACATTCGTATCTATTGACAGTCGAGAACTTTCTATACTATATATATATATATATATATATATATGTATATATATATATATATATATATATATAGAGAGAGAGAGAGAGAGAGATAGAGAGAGAGGGAGAGAGAGGGAGAGAGAGGGAGAGAGAGGGAGAGAGAGGGAGAGAGAGGGAGAGAGAGGGAGAGAGAGGGAGAGAGAGGGAGAGAGAGGGAGAGAGAGGGAGAGAGAGGGAGAGAGAGGGAGAGAGGGAGGGAGAGAGAGAGAGAGGGAGAGAGAGAGAGGGAGAGAGGGAGAGAGAGAGGGAGGGAGAGAGAGAGAGAGAGAGAGAGAGAGAGAGAGAGAGAGAGAGAGAGAGAGAGAGAGAGAGAGAGAGAGAGAGAGAGAGAGAGAGAGAGAGGGAGAGAGGGAGGGAGGGAGAGAGGGAGAGAGGGAGAGAGGGAGAGAGGGAGAGAGGGAGAGAGGGAGAGAGGGAGAGAGGGAGAGAGGGAGAGAGGGAGATAGATAGAGATAGAGATAGAGATAGAGATAGAGAAAGAGATAGAGATAGAGATAGAGATAGAGATAGAGATAGAGATAGAGATAGAGATAGAGAGAGAGAGAGAGAGAGAGAGGTTGTTGTATTCGTTCAATAAAGCTCATCTACCAAGATTGATACCTGGGCAACCAACCGATTGTATAAATCACGCTAAATAAGTTTCTGCTGTGACCGGAAATCGGATCCGAGCAAAGCGGCAGCAAGGAGAGTCGCAGTAAAACAATAATAACTATTGAAAAACTAGGCAAACACATTCTCATGCAGAATCATCGTGCCAGTGTGATAATCAGTTCACCCGTTATATTCCCTCACCCCGAACTCGTTTCTCAGTTACTGAACATCTTCCAAGTATAAGCAAGCCGAATTTAGGCGCCTCAGAACTGGTTGATGAAATTATGAATGCAGGAGTACGTTCAAGCATTTAACTCATTACCTACCTTTATTTTCTTTTTTAGTTTCGTTCTTGTTGACGAGACTTCAGCCACCGAAACGTTCCATTTCATGTCCTTTTGGACACTGCGGGGAACTGTTAAATTTTAATACATTTATTATGACATTCATTAACTACCATCCGGTCCCGTTAGGATTCATTTATTTTTGATCTCATTCTGTCACCAGCTACGTTGATAAAATAACTCATTTTCTGGATGTGTTCGACATTACAGATATTATTGAGAAATATTTTTATTGAATAAAAGGTAATATTGGCAGCATTTTATACATGCGTTCTAGGAGGTTCGCCCTCAATTTAAAATTATGTCATTTTCAGGGAACATCCTGAGTGCGAAGAGAGAGGAAGGGAAAGAAATAATATAGTTGTTGATTTTTCATTTGTGTAGGTCAAAAACCGTCAGGAAATATCTACGATAGCTATGGGTGTAACAGTTCTATAGACATTGATAGGAAGGGCTCTTTGAGAAACGAAATTGATAATAAAATAAGAATCCTTGGGTGTAAAGGTTAAGACATTTTCAGAGATCAATTATCTTAACACCAAACTGATATCACTTACAGTCGATGAGCGTTTCTCTAGCAAGCTTAGCATCTTCAGGAGAAGAGAACTGATATCGAAATCGATACTAGGATTATTTATTTATATATTTCAGAATGTAGTGCAGTAAAACACTATCTGCAGATGTCTGGTCCGACCAGGACTTCAACTATTAATCATTTCAATTAATTTCTCAAAATCAAACTAGATAGCGGGTCAAATGATATAGGCTGTTCACTAATTCTATGATCATTGTCTAGACTAGAGCATGTCAGGCGACACTCGACTTTGCTACCCTTCCGTATCTTGAGTGAGTATAATGGTTCTCAAAGTGTATTTTTATTCGTCGACTCTGGCCAATTTATTTTTTTAAGCAATTTCGACAATAAATTCCCGAGGATTTCAATACACTTCTCACAACTCTCATCTTTTCGGAAAGTCGAAGATTTACATTTCCTTATCAACTCATTTATTATATCTGGGTAATAACTGTTCACTTCAACTACATGCCTGATCACTCTCTATTTTCGTACTTATCTTTTTCTGAATCAAATATTATGAGCCTGTGAACGAGAGGTGACTGCCATTTTATGTTGTGGACAATGATTCGAGTCTTAGAAGTGTACCTGAGAGTGTTCGTGTCTAGGTACATTCTTATGTTCTATTTCTAGTCCTTAAACTTATAACATTTCCTTCAAAGAAAGATAAGTATGACAATGGAAAAAAAATGATAAGGCATGTGGTTCAAACGAACGGTTATAACCTAAATATAAGAGATGAGTTGATAGGAAACGATCGTAAATTTTCTACTTTTCGAAAAGATGAGAGTTATATAGTAATCCCATATGTGCAAAATGAAGGTCTTGAACATATTTTCGAAGTGAACATAAAAATGTCATATAAAAGTTCTTATAAATTACAACAACAGCATGTAGTTCAAGTAAACGGTTACAACCTAGATATAGTAGATGAGTTAATGAGAGAAAGTTAATTTAAGGGAATGCTTCGTAAATTTTCTACTTTTCGAAAAGTTGAGAGTTATATAGTAATCCCATATGTTCAAAATGAAGGTCTTGAACATTACCTCGAAGTAAACATGAAAATTTTATATAAAAGTTCTTATAAATTACAAAAACTCCTTGGTAATCCAAGAGATGAATTGGAAAATACAGAAAAGTCTGAGATTTATGAAATAAGTTATCAGGATTGCAACTAAACATACTTTAGTGAGAGTCGAGGAGCATTATAGTCACTTAAGATAGGGCAGTTTCGTACAATGATCATAGAATTAGTGAAAACAGTCTGAGACTAATCAAGGATTTCCATCATAGTAGGCTGCACAATGCATTCCAGTCTAGAAAAAGCAATGTCTAAGAATAAGTAGTGACGAAGTTTCTCGCATCCAGCCCCCTAGTTAACTGAACGTTGACAAGTGTTTAAGAACAAATAATAGATTGTTGGACCAAGAAAAAACCTCTGCAGGTAGTACTTGCCTACACTACCCTAGATTGTGAGATTTATGAGTATGTAGTTAGCCTTTACATTCAAAATCAACCAAACACGCGTATGGTGAAGTTTAGTGTTAGGATAATCATTCTCTAGATAACTTCTTGGAAGTTTTCTACAATCAATCACATACTTCAAAATCAGCCTCTTTGAGAATATGGATGATTAGGTTTTGATCCTTTCAGTTATTGAATATCTCAAATGAAATATAGTTGCGACCTGATATTGCTGCTTCGAAATAGTGGTTTTGCTTTTTTTACAATATGGCCAGCTATTACTCAGCATAAGGATGAACTAAACCTAATAGTATACTAGTTGAATAGTTGTTCGGTTGCTTTGACAGATATTTCCTACATATCTATCAAAGCGACCTATAGGTATGTAGGAAGTTCATTGTTTTTTATCGTATTAGCAAATGAAGTTAATACTTCCTGGAAGAATAATAAAATACCAAGAAGATACGATGAAGAAGGCATTTCTGAAAAGTTTTCGTGATCTACACCAATCTGAGTGAAACTTCAGTACCTTACAGATGTACTTCAATCTACATCATGATATATAAGAAGAAAGGCTCAGTTCAAATGTACACAGTGTGGTATCGGTCTTTCATCCTAATTTGCCATAGATGCAGATCATGTCATTCTTTACAGAAACAGTAGAATGAATTTTCACTCATAGTCTGGCAAAAAAAACTTATTACAATTTTTATGTTCAGCTCGACTAGCTAACACTTACGGTTGACTAGATTTAAGCTTTTTAAAAACTACATCGTACAGAAAATGTTCGAAATCGGTATGATAAGACAGCAAAATGTACGTATGAACATATTTTTATATCTCGGTAGTGTAGTGGTTAGCATATCTGCCTATCAAGCGGAAGGCCGGGGTTCGAATCCTCGCCGGGCCACCGTGCTGGGTAATCGCACGTTAAAAGGTAAGGCCTCGTTGATCCATTGCTCGCACAAATTTCGACTTCTGAGGGTTGACGTTCGTCAGCTGGTTAACCCAATGGTACGTGCCTCGTGGCTCAACCAAAATGTCCCCCCCCCGGTCCCCTGGGAGGGTACCCCGAAGCCCCGCCCCCCCGGCCCCCCGGGGGGGCCCCCCCCCCCCCCCGCGGAACGAACAATTTTAGAACAACAATATATGTTTGTCTTCTATGCACTCTATACTATTAACACGAAGCGTTCCTTTCATTGTGATGTAACTTTGGTAAGTAAATGTTCACATGCCGGATTTTTTCTTGAAAATAATAGGTTTTTTTTCGTTGACCAACTTTCAAATCCGATTGGGATGAATCTCAGCTCATTAACTGTTCGCAACCGCGAACCTTTCGGGTGGTTATCACTCAAGCCCGATCCTCTGAAACGAACGAGACCCACTGTAAGAAAGACTGGACATTGTCAAAATAAAAACACAGATTCTCTTCTTCCTTCAAGTGGGGTGAAAGCTATTTTAATAATGATAAATCTCACTGGAAATCTTGAAACCTTCGTTCACGTATATGAAAAACTACAAAACGATATTTCATACAGAAACAAAGGATCTACCAGTAATAATTAAAAAAAGCGCTCAGAGGCAAGAAATGTGGCCGCAGATTTTTAGTCTTAAACTATTATTAGTCTCGTCTGCGGTGCAACTTTCGCGTGGTACGATAATCACTGTTCAAAATAGCTCAAGGGATTAGGTTCGGAACATAACTTGATTGAAACAAGCGACGTACATGCGGGTGGATTGTAATCCCGTCTTCGGTTAATCCTTAGGTTACATCTCGAATGTTCTCCCAGCGTCGTGCATCGAATAGTTTCGTACTTTTTCTAGTAAGAATCACTACGAACCAGTTATAAACACAAATTGCATTTTTCCATTCAAGTGATTGTTTTATCCGTTTCACAAATGGAGAAGAACGGGTATCTAGTAGATAGTGAAAAGATAGTATACATTTACAGCTGATTTATGAGTGAATACTGTTACATTTAAAAATACTTCGAAAACGTAGACAATGAATGAAATAGCAAAAAAAGGTTGAATGGAAGGAAGCATGTACCTGCCTTTCCACGCAGCCATTTGTGCAACAGCAAATACATAAAAATCAACAATCAGTTAATGCTTGTTGGTTTCAAGATACTGTTTGAATGTTATTTTTTGAGGTGAATGAATCCTTCCTTCGTAGTTTTTTTTGTTCTAAACCTTTCACAATCTGAAAAAATATGAGAAATAAGAATTAATATTGGAATCTATGCAAGTGTATCAGCTAGCAAATTCCCGTATAACTCAAATTTGACTATCAAAAAATACAAGAGCTGATATTCATCAAAATACTTATCGTTTTCTTGTATAGATTCCAATATTAATTCTCATCTTTTCAGATTGTGTTATTAAGAACCCAAAAAACTACGAAGAAAGTTTCGAAATATTTTTGGAGATTCATTGTTTATAATAAATATTAAGTACTTCAATCTCTGACAATAAATATATTACAGAGATAACTCGATATGTTTAGTATCAAAGATTCCCTATTCCTTCATAACCTTTGATTCATTCAGTTGTTTTTGCCAACCAACATTTATTCGGTCATAACTGATGATTCTTCAAACTGAATTTAATTTTTTCCTTTTGTGATTTCAATTATTCGATGGAAAAATATCATACCCACCAAAATAAGTAAGTATAATATTTTTAAAAATAAAAAACTTTACATCATCATATTTTCATTTCCTTAGTGACAAAGCAAAATCAAATAAAACGTCGGTGGTATATACGAAATTTTTGTTGAAGTGATTCCCGAGAATCAATGATGAATATGTATCTTAAATTAATGAATGTATTGCTTTGATGACCATAATGCAAACTCCTAATGGTCACCTCTAATTGAACATTTTCACCAGATCTAAAACGAAAATTACTGACATTGATCATCCCAACCATAAATTGGAGATGAAATTATTATTCATATCATCACAAGAAAATTTTTATACACTAACCGAAAATACCCAGTTAGATTATAGGTAATCAAAGTCTTCTTGTTAGGTGGCACATAATGACATACTCGTTAGACCGAGAGAGAGAGTGAGATGAAAATGACTTCAGAGAGTGTGAAGAATCGACCTATCAGAGATTTGACAACATAATTAAGTTCGCTTAGTCAACCCGGCAATTTTTTCTTCTTCCAAGAAGTGCATATCACACCAAGTACACAAAAACAAACAACAAACACTACTGAACAATTGACTCAGATTGCCGAGGTTATGAGATCAATTGATTACCCTGGAGAATGAATTTTATGGCGACACTGTATGAGCTTAATTGTTATAAGCATCGTCCCTTAGGGACGGATCAAGGGCAAGCCCAAGGAACTGTCAGTTCCTGAATCTTGCCCCATCAAGATATTCCATCTTTTATGTGTCGTATTAATGAATACGAGAAAAAAAGAAGTTTAATATTCTTTCTTCGCAACTCCTTTGTTATTATAATTGGGATGGTGTGCATTGTGAAGAACCGAAAAAAATATTATTGAGCCTACAATATTTTCACAATCAGATAATCTTTACAGTGGCAGTGAAATTATAATATTGATAAATATCACATCGTTTCTCAAAATCCCAACCAGTTCATCCTTCGAATAAGTGGTTCGACTAACTAAGAGAAACAAACGTTCATCAGAGGGACCATATAGTGTTAGTGCAATTCTCCCTACCGGAGGCGAGTGTCATCTCAATATCAATGACTTTTTTAGACGGTGTCCTTACACAATCTGTATCAAAATTGGTTGAGAAAGCTAAGAATCAAACAGAAGTATTACTATCTGCACCTCTCTCGTGAAAGTTTTGTTAATTTCGAATTTCAAATGTTCATATCTTGCAAAGTTACGCAATGTACATTTCACTGTCATGCTTCTCTAGTGAAAATGTTTCAATCAATACAAAAAAATATGGACACAACTAGTGAATACAGAAATAGACAGAAATATTTGTCACTTATGATTACACAAGAGCTTTTATTTGTCGAAGTAAACTTGACATTTCGATGAGAATTTTGTTGCCTGGCAGCTCAGCGAAAAAAACTGCCTCTGAAATAACTACGAGTCCGTAGGACGAGTAATTTTTTCTGACAGTTTTTTGAGTTAATTCGCCGAAAGGCAACTAAACTCGAATCATAAATGTCAGGTTTTCTTCGACAAAAAAAGGGTCGAGTGTAATTCGGTACGACAATTTAGTTTATTCAATTCAACGGAAAAGTACAATTGTTAAAAACACAATTATTACATTTCATTTTCACAGATCAGATATACTCTTTTGACAACGCAAGTGAAAAATTGACAAAGACACCGTCAAAGATTTGTTTACAATTCTGGTTGCCATGCTTTCAAGTGTTTGGTTTCGTTTTGTCGCTAAAAAACTTAGGGCAAAGTTTTTTCGCTGTCATAATGACAAAATCACGGCAGCTTATGGGATATTTTATACATGAGTTAAATTGTCATCTGAAAATGACACAATTACTTCTGTTCATTTGAATGTGTCGTTCGATGATGTTCTTTGATGAAGGGTACTCTCATTATCATTATTTAATCCATCGGTCCGATGTATAATAAGATATTGGAAATTCGTACCAATACCATCTTACACCAGGGTTGCCAGCACTTCAGAGGAGCAAATATAGTTGAACAGTGACTCACCTTTCACAAAAAAGGTGACATAATAGTGGCTTTTTCATCTGAATAGTGACATAGTGATTAAGCAATTTGTACTTTGTGGCCGAATAACTATACTCTGAGCTTCGAGAACCAATCCATATCTCGAGTTGAAAAATCACATCACTGTTCAGGTTAAGGTTTTCGTGGTCTCCTGGGCCCTCTCTTCGCTTACCGGCATGATGTTCAAATAGTTTATCAATGTTGTTTTTTCAACTTTCAACTGCAGCAGCGTACTTTCTGTAATATCTTCCGGCCCTCTCTAGCGTAGCTTTCGCAACTGCTAGCATGCCTTGAACCACCTTCGCTGCTGTCATATCGTTCTTATCTATCGCAATCTCAAATTTCGTGGTGGAGTCTTCCAATTGTTGGTCGGTAGCTCTCCTCTGTCCCCCCTTTGCCTATTGCTTGCCTCTGGCCTTCTTTCCAGATTTTTTATTGTTTCTCTGACAGTTCGTTAGTCTCCCTTAGACGGCATTCTTATGCCTCTTCAGCTTGTCTTCTGACTCGTGCTGCCTCTTCATCACGCTGCTCTTGCATGCACTTTCCATGCATAGCGTCCAGCTGACAGAAGTCTTCTAGTCAAAGGTTCCAAATCTGACCGACGATTGTCGTACATTTTGAGCCCATCGCGAACTCAGAGTTTCGCATTGAAGAGACGCTCCTTCATGCGGGCTACTATTATTTCTACTACTAGACACTATGACAGTTCTCAGAAGTGAAAGATACAGAGAGGACATTTCAGCGAATAGCAAGTGAATCACAGGCTCTGAAATTTGATGTGGATCCGGACTGATACTGAACACCAATGCACAAGATCGGTTTTACGATTTCGTTTTGATTGGCTACGGTATACAGGGCGTTTCCTAATTGCCGAAGTGCGGTGAAAAAATGTAAGAGTTTTTTCAAGATCTTATTTTATACAAAGGTAAATCATAATAACATAAATCTGTAAATGCATTTTTTCCAAGATACAGGGTGTTAAATGGTAGTAGATGGTGGTTCTGATTCTGTTAAAAAAATTATCATAAAATATTTTGAAAACAGTAAAAAACCTTCTTCTGCGAGTACACTCTTCTTATCTAACATCTAACCCTCTATAAAATGTGCAAATTTGCAATAAGAAATTGTATGTTATTGCAGGAGATTCAAGGGATGTGATTGATTCTAGTACATGTGATACATAATGAACTGAAGAGTCAAAATATAATTTTTGAAAATCTTCACCATGGTGATCCCAGCAAAAGTACTCTCTTATCAGAATATTATTCGAAAAACAGTTCCGTGTGGTATAATAACCTTGATCGTCGATCGAAGAAATATTGATAAATAATAAATATAATATTTATAAAATTTATGATAATATAAGGCCAAACTAGATCTTGCATACCAATCATAGCATGAACAAGTGATTACGTGTGGGATATATTCGTCCCCTATAAATATGAGTTTAACGTAGTGAGCGAGGTGGGGTACAAATTTGTCTCCAATTCTAACCGAAACTTCTATTCCAACCACTTCTCAGCTTTGTAATAGTGCCAATAGTGACCAAATTTCAAATGAAGTGAGAATAGTGACACGATTACAAAATAGTGACCAATAGTGATAACAGTGACTCACTGGCAACACCGCCTTACACCAAACGAGCGTATCAGAATATTTTGAAAACTCTGATTCGTAGTCAGTTCTCTATAGTCATAAAGATCGCTCAATAATTTAATTGTCTCTTTAGCATCCTACAGTTTTGTGTACAGAACTGATCTTTACTGACATGGAAAGCAAACTGTGTTCCATTTTTTTGTTTTGACATTCCACTCGATGTAGCATCCGAATGTGAAACGCTATAAAAGTACAATAAGTAACTGACTCAGTAATACCTCAACTTTTCATAACTATCATGATGGTAGGTGGTAAAAATAGTGGAATTAAAATCGTGACTTGTATATTACTGTACTCCTGCTGTTCGACATAATCAACTCATTGCCTTTTTAATGAGGAATGAATGGAAACTGCCTAATAATAGTGGTGATTGAAGCAGCTTTTACTTCATTAAGTCTCTGTTGTCAAGAAAATTACCACCAATGAAGAAATCCGAACCCACTCCCTCTGTTCATTGAGACATACAATACACCTACATTGTCCTACATACATGAAACTATGAAAGTATGCGATGTCAAAAAATATTCTTTCTAAATCGATAGAATTGCAATATGCACCGGCACCAAACAACTTATGAATGCTGAATCATGACACCTGCTGAACGAATAAGAGCTCATAATATTCAATATTGAAATAATGTTTTATAAATCCTATAGGCAAAAAATCAAAATTAATATTTTTTGGGATCCTTATTGTTTAGTAACTACAAGATGATTCAAAAGAAGATAGGGAGCGATGATCATTTTCCTTACCATTATATTCACGTGAATCTTGCATTGCCTTTCCAGGGGACAAAGTCCCAACACGATTGGTTTCAAATTTGCCCTTCGTAATAAAATAGTAATTTACGTAACAAGTCCGGAAAATACTGTTTTTTTTGGCGAGTGGACAAAATTCTAGGACGAGCGTAGCGAGTCCTGGAAGTCTGCGAGTCCAAAAAAACTATTTTCGGTCGTGTTGCGTACACTATTTTTTCGGCAACCGACCCACTTCCCGGACGCTTTTTCTTTGAGAAGGTAGCATTTTTCCGGCCTAGTCCGGGAAGTACGTATTTCCCGGACTAGGCTGGAAAAAATGCTACTTTCTCAAAGAAAAAGCGTCCGGGAAGTACCCACTTCCCGGACGGCTGCCGAAAATAGTATATAACATTACTACTACGGAAAGTGACATTTTTCACATGAGGCGTTAACCGAGTACGACAATCCCACGAGCGTAAAAAATCACTTTCGCACAAGTACTATTTTTCCTACGACCACCTATTTCATCAAACAATATGTAAATATCAGTTCGTGATTGGAGGTGCCTTACTAACCTTGAGATTTCTTCGTAACAGTCTATGTTTAATATTGTTTCTAAAAAGTGCACATTAATTTACTTTCCTATGTGGTCGTAGGAAAAAAAGGTGTTGTCATAAATTCACTACCACCACATTATTCATAAAAGTTCGTCTTATTACTGAATAATGAGGGAAGCTGAAATGACTGAAATGAAGCATATAAATGCCTGCTTCGTCAATTCTGTTTCTCGGAGTATTTGCTATTGATATACCTACCGCTTGGTAGGTGTGGTTGCTTCCTAGTATGTAGTAACCAAGACGATTGTATAGAAAGTAACTCAGCCAGCACAACGTTTTAAAAGCGAAGATTGCGATAGAAGACGTTTTGTGGTAGCACCCATTGATACAACTGGGTCGAAGAGTATATTTTTAGCGTACCAATTAGTGTATAGCATAGACATTACAACATAATGACAGTTCTTTTCTCTCTTAGGGCCAGTCCATTAGTTATCATGTCTATGGTGTATACGAAATAGGTTGAGAAATCACAAAACACAAAAATATGACACGACATGGATACTTAAGAGAAATGCATGATAGCAGAAATAATTTGTACTCATTATGGAGTATGAAATGCCAGCAATATCAGCTGTTAAGAACATATATTTGCATGGTTTGAACTCCAAACCGCATACAATTCATAATTATTTCACTAAACTCACAAAACCTAATCGAAATATCATGTACTCAGCGGAAAAGATACAATCCAAACAAGAAGCTCTCTCTGTTCGACGCAGACCTAAACGCTTCGTGTTTCATTTTTCCTTATGGTGTATGCTTTAAAAAAGTATGTAGGTATTGACAACGCTCAACACACTGAACTGTAATAATAATATTGGGTTGGGGGGTCCTGGTCAATTGTAATTTGAAGTACCTATACGTATTGATACAAATTAGTTTTCTGAAAATGTTGAAACAATGGTTGTAAATTCACGATGAGAGACAATACTTGCTTCTAATGTAGTTTGAGAACGAACCTCCGTGAAGTATTCCCGAAGATTTAAATTTTTGAAAGTTAACACGCTAGGATGAACTAACATATTTTACAATTTCCTTTCTTGTATAAACTTCGAAGCTTCGGAGCATCTTCGTTGGCAATCCGTCTCGCAATAACAGATATTTCCCTGAAAATTCTCACGAAAAACTTTTAGTTATTTCATCAATCCACTTTATAATGTGTGCTGTGCTTCGAACCACATAGAAGTGATTTTCTCATATGCTATCAATTTAATTGTTTCTTGTGTTTGATAAACAATTCGAAAAAAAAATGGTATACTTCTATTCGAGCTCTTCCGTTTCAGCAGTTGTTTTAGATGATCTATCTTTTTTATTTGTATTTATTAACCATCTGCCAATGATACACATATCAGCTGATTGTGTACACTACTATTTTGGTTTAACTTTCCCAACAGAACTTTTGCTTCTTCTTCCTATCGATCAAGAAGAGACACGATCTCAATTGAGGTATCAATTGAATAATTTGTTCAAAGATCACATTCATCGAATGAACGAAAAAGTAACCGTATGTCTATCTCTTTCTGTAACATCCGTCACTTTCAATTCGAAAATGATCCCTATATATAGCAAGTAGGCACGTATTTTTCGTTTTCATCATTCATCGTATTATGTTTATGGGATACACAAAAGCCATTAGGAAAAGTCGAGTCACCAAATATGTCAGTGGTACAACATTATATTATTTTTTTAATGCGTTATTCATCTTGAAATAACACTCTTCCAAAAATAACAGTACTCCTACCAGTTCCTTCTATGATATTCGAAAACATCATGCTTTAAACTAATAAATAATACTTAGAACTGAGCTCTTTAAGTTTGCGCAGCTGTAATGACGAGGATCTCAGATTGTTGTAACCACAACTAGAGTACCGTAAATGTTTATTTTCATATTATGCTACATTAACAATATGATGTTGAATAATTTGGTCGACAGTCACTATTGTTGTGACACAAGTTATGAGAATAATTGAAGAATGCAATTATAAACCTTAAGTTTTGAACAGTTTTTCACCTACGATTTTCAGAATGTGGACTTCAAGTTTCGGGAAGTGTTTTCAAGGTATAATTAATTCTACAGCAAAAATTCAAATATGCATAGGAATTGAAGAAGGTAAACAATTCATAACAAAATGGAAAAATGTTCATATTCTCCATGCCATTGTAGTCAAAGTACGATCATGTAGCCAGTAGAAAAATATTTGAAATGTTGTCTTATTGCCATGTTGTTGATGACATATGGAAAATGTTTCGAATTTAGACAGTCAATTTGGCTAATTCCCTGCGGTCGGGGCAGAATTTTGCTGACCGGCTCGGTGCGATAGGCAATTGTTAGATACCAATCCTGATAGGTGGCATATCTGGATTGAATACATCAACGGATCCGGTAGCACTGTGGGTTTTTCTGGGTTTCCCTACAATTGGAATAGCAAATGCCCTACAGTAAAAATCAGTAAGACACCCCAGAGAACTTCGGCACCCAAGACAATTAGCCTACCCTTGCCCGCATAAGGTTCTGCCTTCTCGGCGCCCTCGTAAGTGTTCAGCAAAGGAAAATATAAAAATATGTGAAAAAAATTAGAAATCAGAAACAATTATAATTTCGAAATTATTCCAACAGGGCCCTCAAAATTGAATTTTTGTTCGGTGTTTGGTGAATCATATAGAACTTTCTCACTTTCAGTTATATATAGTGGGAGTTGATATCGTTGAAAACTATTTTTTTCACTGTTTCAAGCGGCATCACTTTCATCCTAGGGATCGGAAGCCTAGCAATTCGAACTTGAATTTATCAAATACTGAAAAAAAGGAACAAATCATAAAAAAATCTCGTTGATTATTTTTGTGGGGGAGAGAATGACGTTTTTGAAAAACTAATTTCAGTCTTTTCTTTCTCTCCGAATCAATACAAAATCAATACAAACTGCTAAGGAAGGAGTGATATCAGAAATAAGCCAACATAGTCAACATAGACGTGTTTGATTCATTCAAAAAAAGGGAGAATCTCGTGCAAAGGTACACCAAGCACAAGAAACGTGAATCAGTGGAAAGCTCAATTGATAGTCCTTTTTGTGAGCGAACAAGCGTGCCTGTCTGGTTCTTAAGCATCTGCATGCAGTTGCTTTGTACTTGTTATTTTAGTTGATTATTAGATGCGAGGCGACTCCTTGAATTAATGAAACATGGAAATGAAGCTGTTTCAGTTGTTTTCTCTCAGCATCATTGAATCATCCATATCGTGAACTCTATGTACATTCAAATTTATATTATTCAGCGAGCATTTGTGCCAATTTACAAATCTTTATATATACAATTGCTGCATCCGTTTGGAAGCTGACACATTAACCGTAACGTTGCGTCGAGTAACGATCCCTAAAATTACTGACGAAGTATCTCTACACCATTATCATTTATGAAGAATATTCAAATCCAGATTGCAAACGTCATATGAGAATTACGAATATTATTCAGATCACAAAGTCAATGGGAATTCTTGTATCATCAAATACCTTTAATGAAGATGACAAGTTGGTCAAACAATGTTCATCGTAACTATGAACTGGACGGGTGACTTACCGCTCCTTACCTTCTCTAGTGCTTTGAATTACACATTACATTAGCTGGATAACGAAAACCCCATTTCAACTAAAACCTTTGAAAGTGCATACAAATAATAGAATTTCTCAGCTAAGCAACAATGTTCAAAATATTTTCAACTTGCACAGCTCAAAGACTATCTGACCTACCACCAACTTCGAATAGTCGATGCTCACAAATGGAATTGAAAAATAAAATAATAAAATAAAAGTTCTTTGGAATTTATAAAACTCAATTACCAGCACCTCACGCTTTTCCCACAGCATAACGTACTTAGTCATTCCAAACAGTAATAGTTAATTATGCAACGAGCGTATAATGATGACTATTATCAACGAGGTGAAGTTTACTGCCACGAGCCGCAGGCGAGTGCCCTTAATCACCGAAAGAATAATAGCCATTATACGAGAGTGGAATAGTATTCTTTATCCACGACTAATAAAATAAAATTGTTGAAGTTTTTTTCTTGTAAAATTTTGTTACATTACACACATATTTTTAGAAACACTGTTATTGTATTCTAACAAATATTTCATACAATACTGTTGACAGGTTTGAGTCAAGTTTTTTTTGGATTCAAAAGCTTTTTCGATATGAGACGCACATTCATAGTCGCTGATAACTCAGAGTAAATGCTCCTTGATTTCTTATTTTTTATGTGTAGGTAAAGAACTGATTCAAAATATTTGGTTGTTTACACGATTAAATTTTGAAACCAATTTTTTGTAGCAAAACAATACAATATTATGGCTAGGTCATCAAAGTGTTTGACATCAGTGAATAATGACTCATTATTCACCAGTGAATAATGGGTATCATTAAGGTCGAGCAAACAGACGTTTAATGGGTACATTATACAACAGTCGTGGATAAATACCTATTAACTATCTGTAATTATTATATTGGTGAAATAATTATAACGTTGAAACCAAAATTTTGGCAAATTAATGATGGTTCAGTTTCGATACACATCGTTTATGAGTTTTTAATAATATTCAGTAGGTCTTGCCGAGGGAAACCACTCCAAGAACCAATCGATTGACTCGAACTTTAATCACTTATTGTCTCAGTTTCTAGGAAGTTTAGAAGCTAATGGAAAACCGTCATCATTCCCCTGTTCATTATCAGACTAATATCAAAAGTTGAACTTATAACTTTCATCTACTCTGCGAATCGATTCTCCTAATTTAGGGCTGAATTTACGTTAGTTGATGATTATCTAATATTAGACAATTTCTTGTGAGGCATAAGGAATATTAGATACGAGTTGATACGTATTTTGAATTCATAAAAGTTGTAGGTAAATCTTGTTATTACCATAAACGGTGTTTCAGAATTATCCCCAGAGCTATGCCCAAAGAATCTTCGAAAGATGCAATATACTTCTCCGCAGCTACCATTGATATAAAACATATACATTTAAATAGAATGAATACAACTTGGTTAGACTTATGGTAGTGAATATATGAATATGAAATATTATTTATTGCTAGTTGTAAACAACATATATGTCTTGATGGGTCAATTGATGGCGGGAATGACACTTCAAGATTAATGACAACGATAAAATGGCTTCAAGTAGCTCGATGGTTGAGTGTGTCGATGAATGAGATTATAAATAAGTAAATGAATCTGAGACCCTGGAGATTGGGGAAGATATAAATGTTCCATTTGTTTTTATTGTTATTATTGTTTCGAATTATATTCCATTTCTCTATAATATGCTTTTGTCATTTCTAGAGGTTTGAATTTGATATATATAAAAATGCAAAGTGATATCTAGGAAAATGTTCAGTTCAAATTCTAAACATCGAGGGAGTTCATCAGTGAGTCGGAACTTTTGATGTGGAAGTGATATTTTTCAGTCAATGACCCTGACTACAAAATGTATATCACCCACACTCGATACGCCTTTATATAGCTAACTAACAAACTCAGTATCTTCATAAGAATCATGAGATCAACTTGATCTCTTGGAGTGATATCAGTTTGATGTTTCATGAGTAGTAACAATTCAGAAGGCCAATAAAGAATAACGAGTTCGATATAATTTCACATATAGAGAACAATAGATACTCTAATTATGTAATGACATTCAACTTCACAAAGGAAGTGATTGTGTGAGCACTTAAGAAATGAGTATAGACGATCCCACAGAGAAGAAATAGATCTATCAGTGATTGCATATGGACATTACATTTCAGCATGCATTTGAGATCGCATTAAAATCGAGTCAGTTATTCAACTTTTAAATCTTATGCGGCGACATTTGGCAACATCCATTTCCATCCGTCTCTAATAATCATAAAACTTCTAGTTGAATTATCTAGCTGATGTTGTCATACCATTACAAAAATTATACCTGAAACCTGAAATACTTGTCATTTTTAAAAGCTGAGTGCATTGGTGAACGAATGAATCAGTATTCAGACATGGCATTCATCAGATCTAAGATTAAATATGCATACGTGCCTCTTCATTTCAATGATAGTTTATGCTTTACATTCGAATACCTTCATCCCCTGGAATGAAGATGAATCAGTTCTCTGAGAGTGAAGCAATTTTTCTTTCTAATAATGAATTACTTCATTCGATATGTTGCTACAGTATATTTCTAGGACCATTCGTGTCGGAAATATCGGATTTTCGAGGAGTCAGCGTCTCTGTGTAACGTGATAAATGTTAATAGCTGCTTTATCCGAAAAGATACATGATTCAGCATTCGGCGGATTATCACAATAAGTGCGTTATCGAAATTACTCTGTAGTCAACATTTCGGTTGTGATCAACAGTTTGCCATCTAGTACAATTATTTATTGTCTTCAGACCAATGAAATATATATATATATATATATATATATATATATATATATATATATATATATATATATATATATATATATATATAAATATATAAATTGTTGTGCTATCTTATACAGAAAACTCTTCGTTATTCGTCAGGCTTTCGGCAATCTTTTGGCCTTCCTCAAATCAATAACGCGATATTATATAATAGGTAATAATAGAGGCAAGAATCGTACATGAAAATGTAAACTGGCGTATGGTTGGCTTTACATATAATTCAGTAATAATCTGTATACAAATTTTTCAAAACTGCGTTTTCTTCATTTCTGCATTGAATTGAATACCTCATTTATACTAACTCATATTTGTACTCACCTTTTATCAGTTTTCAAAAATGTGTCGAATTCTACAGACATTTTGCAGCATAAGGCCTTCCTACTGTGAGAAGATGAACAGTTCGTGTTGATCATGTGGCCGTCTGAAAAAGTGAGCATTGTGAATAATTGAAAGTAATATTAACATTCAACAGGATGTGCGTACACGAAAAAACATTAAATACATATGTGTACAAATAATCAACATTTTTGTTTTCAAGATGTTAATGAAACTACTATGTGACAATGACCTTATGGAAATTCATTTCAATTCCAGATGAATGTCTGAGATATCTTTCGGTATCATATTTCTCGAAGTGTAATCTCATTGAGGTTCATTGCCACCAACTGAAAAGTTGTAATGAGTTTCACTATGCTACGGTTATCTATAAATAGTGGGGAATTTTAACCTCCACGTGAAATGTACAATATTATTGGGATATACGAAATAATATTCAGCCAGCCCTAAACTACATTCGATTCTGCCTAAATATGTGTTGTTGTTGTGGTTAGCGTAACCATAAAAGAATTATTTACCATTGATTTCTCAGCACTGCCACTGAATCGGAGAGATCATGACTAATATTGAGTACAGATAGTTTAATATTATTTGTTCATCCAATAATGATGATGAAGAATAGTAAAACGAATCAGATTGTTATGAGATACCTGTAATTAGTACTACATTCCTAAGAATTTCCGAAAGCTGCAGCAAACATTGCTGATTATTTCTGTCATCTGTCGAATATCAGTCATCAACCAATCATACTTTTGTTTCCTCTTTGACAAGAGGCGTTTTCTGGCGCTCATGTATTCAAAATGTATTCCTCCGTCTCCTTCTCTGTCACTTACGGCCAGCCAATTAGTCAGAGAGAGATAAAGATACGAATACGTTTTGAATACAAACCAAAAACGAAGAAATAGTGTAATCCAGTCAACAATCCCTCATAATACAGTGAGGATTAAAAGAAGCCTATGGAGTCACTCACAATAATTGTGTTTTCAATTTCAATTGAAAATAATTTATAAAGCTGATGCTGTTTCTGTTCATATTTGTTGATTGTTGATATTATCATTTCAAATAATTTCATTATGTAAATATGTCTCTCTGATATAAGGAATTGGGTTCAAGAAATAATTTTCATAAATATAACACGACCTTGATAAATGAGCTACTATTTTGATTGCTGCTAATTTTCTCTTTTATTCATTAATTTGACTCGACATATTTCGGCATTGATAACGAGAGATGAAAGCCTTCGAGCTTTGCTCTCGGGCTTTCATCAGATTATTAATGCTAAAAAAATTATGTCTCGTTGAATAATTATAAAATACAGTTGAAATTTATATGCGATCAAAATAGTCGACTATTTATCAAGAACTTGTTATATTACCCTTGATAGTTTTGTTGGAGTTTCAATACGACTAGTTCATATTGTTCATAAATTATTAGATATTAACGTCTGAGTAACTTGTTAGTGAAAGCCAATTCTCTTAGTTTTTTTCATCGGGAGAAAAAGCCTTCTGAAATAAATTAATTTTGGAAAAGCCACTTGAAACAAATTCCTATGATACCAGCAATACAATGGCCGACAATCAGCGAATTTGAAATGAACGTCGAGTTAGTACTAATTCCATTTTGAATTTTTGAGAATTCAGGAGTTTCGATTCATCAGTAACTCATCGACTCCACCTCTCTCATTGTTTGTTGTATTTAGTGAATGGTGATTGCATAAATTGAAGGTCTAAAAAACACCAATAAAAATAAGAATCGTGCAGTTGTTTGATAAATCGAACTACTATTATAGTCATAGTACGCCTGCTTCATAAAAGAACTTGCCCAGTGTATTACAATGCAGAATAAATGTAATTACTCGAGCATGAAGAGAAGACTGAATGCACCTGCATAACATTGTAGGACATTTTCGTTCCACCCAGAATAGCAACAACAGGAAACGAATAAAGATCGTCCACTACCAGAGGCGTCCTCTACCATACCAAGCTTCAATATATAACAAAAAATATCTACTGCTATTGAAAACTCCAAACCAGTTTGTCTTTCAAGATTGGAAATGTGATTATATCACATTACCATATAGTAACAAGATGAAGTTGGAGTAGATCATTGCTGATGAACCTGTGAGTCTATTATATTATATTCCAATGAACAAAACTCGACATTGATTAAGTAATAAATTGGGCATAATTTTTGACATGAATCTCACTTTCACACAGCGCGTCGAAAGAAATACTACTTCAAAAATCGATACCTCTGTAGTGAAAATAATCTATGAACGTTTAGTAACTGTAATGGGTAATTTCAATATTTCAATCCAAGATACATAAAAAACTGGTGCGTTGAAAAATCGTAAGTCCAAATTCTCGATCTCTCGTATTCTTGATTCTGAACAATTTCAACTGAAAAATCCCTTCAAGAGATTGCCTACAGAGGCGCCTTCATGAATCTGGTAACATAACGTCACATTTCATGCACGCCCCAGTTTTGTATATTATAGGCGTTCGAAAACTCGAAAACACTCGCCTGAAAGAACTTTCTTCCATGATTTTTCGAGTTATTGTTTTTGCATCTTTTTTTATTAGGACGTAACAACCATTGTCAAATATGCCGGAAAAAATATATTGAACTGGAAAATGGTGAAAAACAATCAGTAAATCATGTGAAGACCCAAGTAAGTTGAGAAAGCTCATTCGAAGTGCAGTTTGTTTTCACTATCGTCAGAATGATCTCGCTTCTATATTATTATCAATTGACATCATTTTTTATTCTGGGATTGAAACTACCATATATTTCCTAAAACGGAATAATTTGCATTCTAGAACAAATGGTATACTCCGTCAAGGAAGAACGTCATCTGTTGGATTTGACCATGAACTCAGCCTCGGTACACTAAGTATTCGAAGATCTCAAAAGACTGGCATGTCGAACATCGATGTTGTCATAGTTGGCAGCGTTGCCATCAAGAATCGTTTTCAATCTCTTGCAGTTATGGCTATGGCTGCAACCCCAAACCAAGATCAGATTTACGATGTTCGATAACATTGCATTCACATATCCAATGCCAGACAACTGTTTCGACGACCCACCAGGTTTCATCAGTAACACTTGACTGTCTTTGTGAATGCAAAGATTTTTGAACTGACTGCCTCTTACAAGACAAACTACTGAAAGCGGTAACAAATGTTGTACTCCGCCAAGGAAGAACGCCATCTGTTGGATTTGACTCATTGAATATAAGTGTGAATGGAAAAACATGGACATTTTTCAAATGAGATCACGATGATCAAAACTATTCATTTGCTTTTTTGACGCAGAAACACAGAATTACAAATGTCAGCCTCGTGAATATCGTGTTGAATGTCATTCGTTCGCTGCCGCTAGAGATACGAGTTGGCCAAATTCGAGCGAACACTGGAATAGCATTGGTCATTTTTTAGTTACATCCCTTTTTATTCCGACGAATTCTGCAAATTTCGTACCTACATCCAGCTTTACACATGTGCTAAAACGCTAGTGTTTTGAAACTAACTTCTGTCACGTTCATGGAAAACTGATGATATAAGGAACACAATTCCTCAAATGAAACCACTACATCCAAGAACATACCCAAAAATTTGTCACGAACTACTACGAATGCTGTTATTCGAAATCAATTTGCAACAACACCTATCGGCGGCATAAAGTTTCGGGCAAACGAGCCAAAAATTTCAGGAAATCATTCAAGTTGTTTGGTAAAATGATGTGTCACATATGGGTATTGCCATTTGGGGTTGCTGAGGGAACTCTTCTCAGGAATTTCTGATAGTTCCATCTCGAATATATCAAGAGTCTCCATCAAAAAGGTCGAATTAATATCTCTCAAATAAAAATAATACTTTCAGAATATTGGCTGAAACAGCCGCCGTGTATGTTTATACTATGCTTTCTGAGTCGTAGCAGTTTTATCATGAATTTTCAACTCGAAGCATAGCTAATTGAATGGATGAGAATGAAGCGAACGCAGGTGCAAATTTCTGTCTTAATTACGGGCAATATTATTTATCGTTCAAAAAGTGAGTGCGGGTATCTGAAACCCGTACTAGAATTCTAATGCCGGGTCCACACCAACAACTTTTTATTCTGCCGGCACCTGTTGGTGAAGATCTGCGTTCCTAACAACTCTGTTGGTGTACGAGCTTGATAAAGAAAACAAATGAATTCTTGGTTCAGTTTGTACCATATGCTTATTCAGGTTAGGTTTGATGATAATTATTGTTTTCGTATATGTGGACAGCACTTGACAATTTTTTTCTGTTCTCGACAACTTGCAGTTTTGTTGTGTTGCTGTTTTGTTGTCAGTTTTGTTTTGTTGGTTTGGTGTGGAGCCAGCATTAGTCGTATTTAGGGAATAGGTAGTGAGATTCGGAAAAACATATGCCATGGGAAAAATATGAAATCACATCTGTACACTTCCCATACACTTCAGATACTTTCGCAATCTCAAGTCTTGGCATTTTGTTATTTCACAGTGGAAGAGGTGTTAAGAAACTAGTACAGAGATAAAGATTATTACAGTTGACCTAGACGACCATATTTTCATATATGAACAACATATCGGAATTTTCACAATACTTATGAACTAAGTGTGAACTGAATCCTTTGAAAACCACTGGAAAAGTTTCTCTTATACTTCTCAAAGGATCTCGCTTTCAATTTTCACAGCATTTTTCTGAATGGGTGGTAACCCCCTTCATCTGAGTGAAATTCTCAATTACGTTTCATGATGAGTTGAATGACTTTATAACCAAGAAAATAGTCAAAATTATCTACTCCTGTTCAACTCGTAAGAAGGGTTCTATGACCTGAAATTAACGCAACTAGAACGCATTTCAGCTCAAAAATAATGATGGAAAAAAAATTGGGTCGAAGAAACTTGTTAACTCGATTTTTAGAGATAATTGGTGTCATCCAGTTATAAAATAGCAGAACATGAACTATGGAACCTAGAAATTCACTATGAGCATAAATCGAAAGCCTATTGGTCTTAAGTTAGTTTCTCTACCTTTGGAAACACTCCTGATGGTAAGTTCACCACATACTCAAGTACTAACGTACTAACGAGCAAGATATATATAACTCTGGCAAAAATGCCTATTCCATCCAATGGTGGTCTCGATAGTGTAGAGGTAAGCACGTCCGCTCTTTTTTATACTCCCCATTCATCAAACACCATTTCGAGTGCGCCCAGAAGGCAGAGGCTGTGTTACTGATTTTCACGGTAGCGCATTTGCTATTTCAACTATGGGGAAACAGAAAAACTATGCCCTGACCGCGGATTGAACCAGCAGTGAAAAAGCCTAATTGAATATGAGGGCCGCGCCTTAAACCGCTTGGCCTGCCGACCGACTGAAGCGGAAGACCGGAGTTCAATTTGCCGTCAGACCACCGTGCTGGGATTCACACGTTGAAAGGTAAGGCCTCGTTAATCCATTGCTCGCACAAGTTCCGAATTCTGAGGGTTTACTTTCGTCATCTGATTAACAGAAAAAACATTTTTTTAAAGATATCCAGATATTGTCTCAAGGTTGTGTATGCTTCAATTTCTGACATTTTTTTTATCAAGATGTGCTCAGATATCAGGAACAACTTTATCTGGTCATATTTTTTGTTATTGAGTGGCTGCTTTCAAACGTTTTACTTGAAGTCATTTCAATACGCAAAAAAAGTTTTGTAACTACCTTTGTAACCAATTTCTGTGCATTACGGCATTCACCTCAAGGCTGAAAGCTAATTGTTTGAAGCAGGAATCGAGAAATGTTGCCTTTGGATTATGGTATGAAATAATTTCAATTCAATTGCTCACCTCACTTCAGTATTAGTAGAAATATTTTTTGGAGGGTGTATTGAATCTCTCGAATAGAACAAAATGTAAATTGAAAGAGATGAGTAACTGTTGGAAAGCCCAGTTTCCTACTCCTTATGGCAGCTAAGATGTTTCGATTAAGTACTTTGTCACTTCCGAGTCCAGATATACATATATATAGCTGCTTATGAAAATCTGGCCCAAAAGTCCCTATATTGCTCTTGTCGACGTTCAGGCCATATTCATTATCTCCAAAGTATCAAATCATGCACACTAAATTCTATCCTATTATAATTATTTTCAATACATTGAAAAATAGTCAATGATTTATACTCACTGGTTTTCGCTTGGAACTCACGATCGTCCGTATCCGTAAAAAACCATGTCTGAAAATTAAATAATAATTAATTAAAAGAACCTCTGAATTTAAAGTCAACGCATTGCCGGAAACAGTGAGTAATATAGCTTTTGTTCTTCCATGAAAACAATTACTTTTTGGTTTAATTCTATGGCCACTTTTTGCATGGATACGCGCAACCGAATATTAATTGTTTTTATGGGCTGACTAAGCGGCAAAGTTTATCTTCCGGTGATCGCTATTTTATTCAGGTACAGGCGACTCCCAAACTCCACAAATGGTATAGAAGCTCATTTTCAGGGATTTTCGTTTTCCCATTCGCATGTGTGCATGTCGTAGACATAAACATTTTATATACTTTTACAATACATTTGCGGCGATCTATAAGCTGATTATATCATTCACTTCTTAGTCTCATTGTTCGGCAGTTCATAAAGCAAATGAAAAAACGACTGACAGAGAATCTATCAATCACCGCGTTCTTGTTGAATATTTTCAGAAGCATACGCAACGACAAAAACGTCCTCACTCGAAACGAACCAACTTGAGTGGAGCTAATGAATGAAAACCCATTACCAGAACAAAAAACAGTAGTGTTGCAAGTACATTTAATTTTTTCAAGTGCCTCATTTTTCGAGTAGACGACCTCAAATATGCTCTTGAGTAAAAACAGACGTAGAGTTTCGTGTTTTTCATCACTCGCTCGCTACCAAAAAATTAATAGGCCTTTGGGGTATATACCGCGTCTCCGAGTCGTCCAAATAATAAACACATGGGAGATGAGGACTTCAGACGCTAGGCAGTAGCGTAGACGGTGTAGGAGGGATATCCCTAAATAACACCAATTTAATTTTGAGCAGAATGTAGGTCAAGGGCCAATATGTAGGCAAAAACAATAACACTCATAGTACCAATTTTTCATTATAACGCAATGAGAACACGTGGTAGATACAGAACAAACCGAGATAACGATGTAAGTTCTAATGTTTAAGATTTGTTTCAGCCGACATTTCGCTCCACTTATAATATCGACTTTCTTAATTATACCACAAAAACATGATTTCCACTAAGCTCCCCGACATTTTTTTCTGTTTGAGGAATGATTCCGAGATATAGGGAGAATTTGAGTTTTATGCTATTATCCTCACATTGTAGGTCTTTTAGCAATAGGCTCTTTATATGTACCGCAATGTCACTCGTAGGCTAAAAGGGATATTGATGATTTCATCTATTATGTAAGAAAAATGAGCGAGATATTTATACTTGTGTTTCCATGGAAAAAGAGAACGGCGTGGTTGTTGGAATTACGTATCCGTGTTAAATTCTGTGAGAATTTGCTCTCGTTGCAAAGAGAAAGATTGTTGAACAAACATATGAGCATTTTGTGGTATATTCTCCATAAACTTATTCTTTACCACATAATTCTTTGTAAAAATTTCCAGAAGGGCTTGAATGTATTTTCATCTGTTAGTTGCACTTTACACAAACAATAGAAAAAATGTTGGCAATGCTCTAATGAATGTTTAATATTCCACCAATTTTTGTGTGTGGAGCACTGGTTCAAGAACATACCGTGGAATCTGAGTAGCAAATAGGCTCATTCTGTTTTGAAATTTAGTAATGTGGCACCTATTCAGCTATTTTATTTTTTCATGGGAACTTGAAGATAATAATGTCACCTCTAACATAAGAAATAACTTCAATATAAAACGAGTTATCTCATAGAAAAAATCAAAGACGATGATCAAACACGAATATATAATAATAGATGTTCAAGATGGATTTTTTGTGTGAATTTCTTGTAGAAGTACTTTGGCAATATTGTTTTTACTCCCTGTCACCGGGTTAGAGCCAGCACGAAGAGAAGCTCACGTCAAAGCTGCAGATAATTCTGAAATACTGCAGCTGCATACTTCTACGAGAACATCAAGGACCATGCTGGCATTTGCTTCCCTCAGATCAGGTGAGCTTAAGTTCGAGATTGAAGGGTTCATGACGTGCCAAGATGATGTTTTAAACACTCTACCGTAGCCAAGTGATAGGTACAGAGGTCCCTGATGTTAGATGCAACATGCATTTGCTGTCTTCTTATGTAGTTTATGTGGTCTCAGCCTATATCCATCACCATGCCACGGCGCTACGAAAGCTGTACTATTTTCTTCGGCACTCGTATGAAATAGGCCGGCCACCGGTATTGCCTTAGGCTCCAGGGGATATTGAGTCCGTTGTGGAGAATGAAAGGTTTCGACTCCTCGCCCACAGGCAAGTACAAGCGAATAAGCTGCACTTAGGGCATTGAAAAACCCCAGAGTGACATCTAGAATGGTATGGGAATGCCGTGAGGAACTGAAAAATCTGGCAGACCATAATAGACTTACGCTACAACGGGTCCCAGGTCACTCAGGTATCACAGGCAATGAAAATGAAAATCATCGACACCATATACTGGACCCGAACCAGCAGTGGTGGTACCCAAAACGATGGTACGGAATCACATAAGGAATTGGGTGAGAACAAAACACAGAGATTACTGGGGAAAATCTACCTAGCAGTGCTCACGGGAAAACTTTCATGAAAGGACCGTTGAAGAAAAAGACTGAAGACCTGCTTCAGTGTAACAGGAATCAAATAAGGATTATAATAGGGCTACTGACTGGACACTATTCATTCAAAGGACACTTGAATAAGATAGGGCTGTACAACGGCGACCTTGGCTGCAGACAATGTAACAAAGGGACGGAGACAGCTCGACACGAACTCTGCGAATGTGAGGCTCTGGATCACAAAAGGCAACAAATATATGGGAAACCAATTCTGGATCCAGAAGAATATGACAAACACCCAGCAATCAACCTGAACAAAACTTGCGCAGGGGACAAGCCTGTTGGAATGGGTGTCATGAAATATAGGAAAGCAAAGCGCAATAAGCCATAGAGGCTGAGGTGCTCTCCGGAGACCTGGTTGTGAAAGACAGGTCAGACGGCTTACACGGAGTAAAGAAAAAAAAGCCTGGTCTAGTCCTCTTCGACCACTGAAGTGGATAGGTATTCTCATAGACGAACGATGATCGCTCGAAAAGAAGAGAAAAAACGAACAAAATATCAGGATTCACTCTACGAACCCCGCAGTCTCCACCGAGACTATTTCATTGAATTGGTGGTTCTGATTATAGGTGTTCTCTGTGGTTCCAGGTCAACGCTACTGTCGAACTCAAGACCATACTGGCATGCCGAAAAACGGCAGAGATCCTGGACTGTAGCTTGTGAAGAAAAACGAGGGTAAAATGATTAGTCAATATCAGTCAACGTTTCCAGGCCCTCAATGGGAACCCTCTGGGTGGGTTCATCCAGTTATGGAATGTTGGAGGTGAAATATATGTTTCTTTGAATTTATTGTTTTATAATTCCAAAAAATTGTTCTTGTTGTAGTGCATATAATATTCAATGGATGGAATGTTATGACAAAAATATCTCTTGATCAACTATTTTTTATGTGCAGAAACCCCAGAAAACACGATCCATTAATTTCAATAATGAGAGGAGGGGTGAATCTGCAAATGTCCACCTAGCATTTATAATTATAGATCGATGTTTTGTAATATCAAACTCCATTACTAATTTTGGAATAATAGAAGCTCTGACAAGCTCTGAAATCAGCCGGGGATCAGTTCGAGGTTTGTCCTAGTAGGTATGTACGCCTCTGTCATCTAAACTGTTTGAAATTACACTAAATACTGCTCAACAAGTGGTGTCTGTATACTTCTCACGAGTACACTGTTTATTTTTCCTCCAAACTTTCATTGCACGCCTGTGTTTTCTTTTTGTTTTAACAACTCGGTTGCAAATTGCTTGAGTCAATAGCATATAAACATTATATATAGCAATAGCATGAAAATACTGTGAGAAAATCTGGAATTGATGGAAGTGTGAAAATCCTCAGCTTTATATGGCACTACTTGTGTTTATTAGACATATGCCCTCTTAGGAACTGAAAATTTCGAATGAAGTATAGGAGGAGAGCAAATAAAATTTGTGATTTTTCGGAAATATTTGTCGATATTCAACAGTCGCATACATGATACCAATTCGCAAATACATATTAACCGTCCTTTGTCCACACTAGGCTATACCCCACTTATGAGACTGTTTTATGAGGAAAATATCTTTCGTTCACGATGTTTTTGGGAATTCGTAACGAAAATGAGCTCCTTCAAAGAATTAAATCAATAGTTGTAGAAATTGAATGAATGTTTTCAGTTATGTTAATATCAATATCAATATCAATATTATGTTGATCGATGAATCAAACATTCCAATTTTTATCAAGAGATTTTATTTTCCGAACTGTATCAATTGAATACTCCGTGAAAGTCCCCATATAATAGGTTAAATGAACTGGTCGCTACCGGTCAGCGATAAAAAGAGGCGTATTATTCAATAGTTGATCGATTTTTTTGTCTTTATTTGTCCCTACAAACGTTGGACCAACAGTGCACACTACTCTCCGAGGCAATTTTTCATAGAAGATATCTCTAAGATACATTCCCTAATATACAGGGTATAATTCAATTGATGGTAAGAATATATGATATGATTCCTTAGCTCATTTCAAAAAGAAAAGTGCATATGAACACATGTCCTAAACCTCTTAACTTTCGAGCTATAGACTGTTAAAATCTTAAGAATTTTTTTTTATCATAACTTTAATACTGAGTGAGGATATCCAATAGTAAAATCATCTCTCGAACATTTCGTTCAGGCCACTCTCAAACTACCTTCACAGTAGGTTTTGGTTGGCACCTGTCAGAAAACAACTACAACCCTGGCTAATACCACGAAGGACTTTCCATATCCAGGTGCCAGTCAAAACCTACTGTATTCAAAAGATGTTTTGAATCAACGCTAGTCTTCAAGTCTGCCCATCGACTAAGTCGAGTGTTTTTGCATTTTTCTCGCAGGAGGATTGGGCAAATTCTCTTTGTTTTTTGGATACCTCGTCCATAGGTAGATATGTTCGTATACTGCTGATAAAAACTATTCCATAGCAGGATAATTTTTCATTTTGAAGAGGACTGGGTCTTATTTAAGCTCTTTCTTAATATAAGAAAAACTCAATTATTGTCTTGCAATTCTCAACACTGAAGCCGATACCTACCCTTCAAGGTGAAGATTCGAATTTATTCAGTTGCTACAAGAATTTTGATTATGAGAGCAAAACGTAAATGTTCAAAGTGAAAATTGAAGAACTATTTCGGTGTATATGTTGATGAAGTTCAACTTCTGAATGCAATTACAAAATTTTCAATCTTCTTTCACAATTAAATCGGTCTACCCAATTTCTAATCCTGAAAGAATTTGGTATATGACGATCAATTACGTAGCCAAAGTTGTTTCGATTCCACTTCATAAACTAGAAGCCGAACCAAGTTTCAATTCAAGCAGAAGATGGGCGTTATCATAATGAAGGTTGATTTGAGGTTGTTGAGAAGAATTGAAGCAATGTTTCAATTCAATTTCCATTGATATCATTACTTTTCATTAGTGAGTTATTCAAAATGAAATAGGACTGATAATGACTGTGGTGGAGTGTTGCCACACTATTTATTCTTCTTGGCCCCTTCAAAAATTATGAGAGGGGGGACTTTTCACGACCACTGTATAAGACACGAAAGTTCGGCAGGTCGAAACGTGTCTAGGGGCAGAACCATCGGTAAGTCCGCCACTGCCTGAAGGAAAAACATTGCCTTTGGCCAAAATAAAAATGGTCAGTGGCCTACATATCTCCTAGACAACCGACATTTCAACTGATATCTGGTTAGGGGTTGCAGTGGCATATACTGAAAAAGTCGAGAACGTGCTTCAGACATTAACCACAAGATTGAGCAAATGTTTTGTTTGAATGTGACTGAAAATATTTCCTAGCTAGAAAATAGCAGTACCAAGACATGCACAGTCTATAAAATAACTATTGAAACTGTTAAAAGAAGCTATAAGATAGAGAAATGAGTTATATAGAAATGGATATGATTTTTTGACATTAAAGTCACACGAGATTAGCGAGCTCTGTGATCAAACTGTATTCTGTACGATATTGTATGACCTAACCGCAAACAAATTTCAATGACAAATACAAAGAAATTACTGTAGAACCTTTGAAATTTCCAGATATCCAAGTAAACAATATAGACAACGATGTTTAAACTTCGAAGTGTATCATATCTCTGAGTCATAAAAATTTGTCTGCAAACTTTTCATATCAACGTGAGAACGGGATAAAATAAATAACATAACTGGATGAAAAGATTAAATATAATTCTTGGACAAGATATCATTCGTTCTGAATTTATCGATGCTGGGAATATGATGCCATTAGTCACATATATCTTTATCTGCAGAATATAGTTCAAACAGGATAAGAAAGTAATATTTCATAAATGCTCGCCCAGTCTCGTGGTGATTCATCATTATTTGATGGTAGATTTCCAATAAAGCAACCAATATTTTCGGATTGAGAACTGAATACCTATGTCAAAATATATAGTGAGGAGAAATCACACATCTTGAAACATTGAATGCCAGTAAACACTGGATGTATTGTTAGTTGTAGGCAAAACTCCCTGAGAACACTGACTGGTATCCCGAGGGCTATAATTATAGTGAATACTTTGGTGATTCACGAGTTGATTCAAGAAACTATTTTCTTTGCGATTGGAAACCAAAGTGTCAAATATTAGAGTTAGGGTAAAATTACAAATTTAGGAAGTCTAAATAATCCTTCCCGTGGCAGAAATTTTCACTAGAATTACATAACTGAAAAATTCAATATATATATTTTTTACTTGTAAGTGGTTACCCGGCCATTTTTTTCCAATCTTCAGATTCACAATGGAGTAAGTAAACTTCATATTGATTGAAGGACTCATTTAATACCATTTATTCACCATACTTTCATATGAATCATATTGCTTGCTATTATTTTATTTCATCAATTCAATAGAATTTCTTTGGACAAAAAAACATTTCTCTTGCTGAATAATTTATTCAAATAATATACATGCGATTTTTATTGCATTCCTTCTAGGTAGGTAGAAAATAATTATCAAATGCTACTCGAATTATTTCACAACCTAACTTTGTTTGCTAAAGGAGAAGTGGTTGAAAATGTAATTAACACTCTACTCGGCTATATAAATATTTCCAAGCCGTACCGGTGAGAAAAGTAAACAAATTCCTGTTATTTCCATTCCCAAATTGCCTACGGGAACAACATTACCGAAAGATGTGTGAAATTGAATTTCGGACCACAAGAAAAAATCTGTTACAGAATACTTACCTCTCAGAATTTGTAACTCAAAATTATTCAACAATTCAGCAATCAGCATATTCTCTAATAATGTAATCGAACACTCAACAACAAAGTGATAGGTCGAATATTTGTTCGAAATCACCCGTTAATCGATTGTCCTCCCCATACGAACGAGGAATACTCGAAAGTCGAAACTTGAGCGGGGTGAGGAATAACAAGGTCTCGCCGTTTAACGTAAGGTTCCTAGCACAAGCAAGAATACAGGGTGGAGATATGCCAAGTGTTCGGTCAAACATACGATTGGCAGTCGCGTGGTCAAGCATACCTTGTCCTTGTATGAGATACATCACGAAACATCTGACAAAATATCTCCATTGGTAGTGTTTTTTTGCCTAATCACAAATATATAATAGAATAAACTTATTATGTGAATTGTTGAAGAAGCAACTGATTATACGAAAAATTCCTTTGTTTCAGTTTATAAGGAACGCCAATGGCCATCACAACACCCTTATATATTGTAGGACCCTCCGACCAAAGGCATTCAAACCACATTTTGAGATATCAAATTTCTAATCTGTGTTTGTATCTCTGGCCATTATCTCCAAGATGGGTGAACTTGGAATACCTGGCTCAAAGGGCCTTTTATGCGGGACATAAGTAAGCAAATAAAATTATGAAATGGTTTATTTAACAGCAAATATTTGATTATATCGAAAGCCAACAGGCGCAAATTCCAACAATCTCTAGGGTGAGGCAAGATGCGATCATAATATCAAGAACTCGTTTTTTTATACTTTTTACCCGAGTTTTTACCTTATATGGGATACATCACGGAACTCATTCCACAATTTATATTTCCATAGGTAGTGATTTTTTTGCCCTAATCCCAACTATTCTTCTGCTCAATAGATGGAAATTATTTCTGATAATTTCAGATTCATATAAATTTAAGAGAAACAAAATTATCATGTGAGACGTTGAGGAAGCAACTGATAATAGATACACACTGGAAGGTGTATGGTGCTCACGTGAAACAAATTATGTATCCATTATTTTCTGATAGCATATTTTTCGAAAGGTTGGGATAAAAGAACAAGAAGGAAATTTTCTATTTGATTTGTTCTCAACGAATATGTTGGTCAGTCTCCGGTATCATTCTATCCATACAAAAAGCTTCTCCTCCGAAAAAATCTTCAAACTCGTCTGAAGATCGATGCTCTCTCTCTCTCTCTCTTGGACCCAGTCCAAGTATTTCGTAATGGTTTTTCTGGAATCCATTTTTTATGTTTTCTCCCTAGAAATTGAAGGAAGAAGTACGTAACTGCAAATGAAAAGATGCAAATTTGCGTGACTATTTCGTCAGTTACGTATCGTATTTTTATGAATTTGGAGATTTAATTAATGAATGTATTGAAGAAATGCGTATACTTCCCCTTGGCGATGTTTCAGAAGCTAGTCTGCCTCCTTTTTCAATCCTATATGGGATAACATCAATTTACTGACAGAAGAGAATGAAACAAAAAGAAAACATACATGCATATTCTTAAATGGAAATGAAGAGATTGCTACCTATTCATTGAATATGGATCAATGTTTGATGCCTCTTCTGAAAAGGGAAGTACCAATTTGCCCAAAGAATAAATATTAGAACTTGAAACTTTTCCCTTTTCATTTCTAGGAGAGAGAAAACCTAAAAAAATGGATTTCAGAATAAAAATTATGAAATACTTGTACTGGGTCCAAGAGACGATCTTCAGATAAAAAAAAATATGTAATGCCATGGTTGGAATATGACTAACGTAGGTACCGGTAAAGTCTCATTTCTGGCTTAAAATCACAGTCGACGAGTTTGACGATTGTTTTGGTTTATTCATCTTTGATTATTGAATTTACGTATTAGTATAAATTGTAAAAACAACAAAAACTAAAAACATTTATGGATCATATTATGATCCATAGATGCTTTTAGTTTTTGTATTTCGGTTTTTATTTCGGTCGCAGTTTTCATTAAGAGATCGATTTTTTGTTCCATTTTTACTTTGTGAAATATGTGTTGTGTGGGTTCAATTTGGAAACAACAATGTTCGATAACTGGTTATGGTATATGAATTCAACTAGTGATTACACACTTGTGATACACTATGGCAGGTTATTCACAATTTTGACATGTTTGAGGAGGTCACTTTCAACAAGTGTACTCGTTTCAACAGTCACATCAATACGATAGAATGTGATCAATCAGTAATAGAGTAACCATTAGTTCAAATATTTTCAGTTGAACCAAAAGTGCCATTCAGGATATTTCTTCAACAAAAAACTATTTCCATCACCGGTACATAACAAACAACGATTTTTCATCTTCGCCAATGAAAAGCACACAAAAACGTCAGTCCCAATATATAAACCAAACATATCGAATATCTCTTGAATTGAAACGTTGATTCACTGTAATTAATGATGTAAGCTTGTGAATGGATAAATATCCCAGGTTCGTTATGTGAATGAAGAAAATACCTCAGGACATTTGACAAGCTATCGATACTAATAGCTTTCATAATATCGAATTAAAAAATACCCGTCAACTCCTACAATGATTGATAATTCTCTTTTTATGCCTATATTCACATTTTCATCATTCATGATTATCACCTTGGTAAAAAGCGTGTATTTCAAGAATTTTATTCCGATGGCGAAAATTATATTATAATAGTTGATACTTTTTGATACTACATTTCAGTTGGTGGTAAATGAAAGTACCATTAGTACGCTGTTTCAGTGAAATAACAGCCATACGATCATCATAACAGAAAGTATAATGGTGGATACTAACGAATCAGTTGAGGAAAAGGAATCATTTGACTTCTCAGCTAGTATGAGTCAATTCATCTAAAGGAAAAAACAATTTGAATGTGATTGTGTAATAATTTCATGAGTGACAAATTCACTATAAAACATCAATCAATAACAGAGTGAAGCATGCGATAAACAATCTGGCAAGAGCGCCAAATCAAAAAATCACCTCAAATAATCTTTGAGCGGTTTGGAACTTGATTTTTATCTTGAAATTTATTTTAACGAATATTTCAGGTTTCTGAGAAACTCCTCAAGAGCTCATTCAAGAGCTTATGCGAGCAAGGGATACCCGGGAACTACAGTTCATGAAGTGGAATCCGAACCACTTTGGCTCCCTGGCTGAACGACAAATACCAAATTTCTAGTACTTCCAGGATTCGAACCTGGGCCATCCGGGTGGGAGACGAAAAAGTCTTTTTGATCTACTGAACTGTACACAAAAGATATACTGAAAAAGAGGGTTAGATAGATAGATAGATCGACTCTTCATCAAAGCTTTCAAGTTATACAGTTGAATAGCTCAGGTCACAATTATACACCACACATACTGAAGTGAATATAAAATATCATATTTCTGAGTACGACGCAAAGACCTATATAAGATATGTGTGCACAACTCTCATAGGCACACAACTGAAAAAGGTGATGTAGTTCGGAAGAAATGCATTGAAAGGAAAAATACGGTCACGATGAAATGATGTCTAAACATATGCGTATGTGGCCACCTATTACTAGCTACTACTGGTAATTATTGCTAGTTGCCAAAAATTGCCTCCCTGAGGTACAAGTAATACCAACTGATGAAATTTATAAGATATTAGCAATGAAATGAATGTAGCAAGTTATTTATAATTCCTGCATGATTGTCGTCGTGTTGTTATTATGCAAAGGTTGTTGAGAATGTATGCTCTCAGCTAGACGGACCCCCCGAGATTGGTTTCCAGGAGCACTAAATGTTTGAAATAAGCTTCAAAGGGCTTGTCTGAATACTTGGGATATTCGTCAGAGGTTATTTCACAGTGTAATGAATGTTGTCCCTGGAATAGAACAGATGATCATTGCTCAAACCTGCGAGCTACCATAGATTTTAGAATCTTCAAAAAATTCGTATTTTCGTTTATTCGCATTATGCCCACATACTGTAAAAGGCATCAATCGTACCAAATTAGGCGTACTTGTGATACAATTGCATTAATAGCTTTCTCATGTCACTCATTTTCACTTCAGGACAGTTTCCTCTCAGAAATTATCCCACGCCATACCATCGCTCTCATAAGCACCAATTACTGTGACCAACAAATAAATTCAATCTGTTCTTGTCTGGTGACCACCCCCAGTATAACCACACGTGATTTCTAATGTAAATTTACATGACTTCCGTTCCATTGAAACACAAAATAAACACGGAGGGTTCGGAGCTATAAAGTGTGCACCTAGAATCGTGGGTATACTTATCAAATAACAAATACTCAGTACCCCCATCGAATGATAGATCAAGTGTTATTTCGACACAAGACCAGATCTGAACCAAACAAAGCCCATTGTGCGCGCGACAATAAATTTTGACGTATGCTGTACGCGTGGATTTGCCCGTGGGAACGAAAAAACCCCTCTTCTTTCCGTGAGTATCAATTATAATGAAGGTCGAGCAGCCAGGCGTTTATTCAGGATATCTGAATGAAGCATTTATATGTGAATTAGAAAATTGTAAGTGCATACATTCAATATTTGGCAAGTATGTAGATATTAAGATCATGCCTCTGGTGCTCTAGTGAAATAATTGAACACTGGCAATCTAGAAGCGTCCCCTAAAACCCCAGGAAAAAATCAGAAATAACACTCACATACAATAACTTTGAAATTTCATTGTCAAAACTTTATGGTTCAATATTAAAATCCAAACGTCATCGACAAAAAGCTAAGGGGTTTCGCGGCCCAGGTTTTCAGTATCACTACTTTTGTTTGGGTTTGAAGGCCGTCGTTTTTTGGAATTTCTTCCTGACGTTTCGCTGACGCGAGTGGCTAGCTTCTTCAGAGACTCATACATCTTGAGTTTGACGTCAGGAAGAAATTCTGAAAAACAAGTCTTCAAACCTGAAAAAAGTACTGATACTGCAAACCTCGGTGATACTAAACGGCATCTATTCATAGAATAAAACCGAGAATTAAACTAACAGCAAATTTATAGTACTCGGGGGCTTACAGGTATGAGAGAGGACTAAAGTGAGTTGAAAAGCATTTTGATGAACTAGCTGAGTGTAGATCACCGATTTCTGAATCCTGGAACTATCTTTCGTATATATGTGTTTTATATCTCGTGACTGATAAAATTATGGCTCAGTTGAACATCAGATTTGAAGGCATGAAATCAGTTATCAATGCCTACAAAGTTGTTCAATCTCATTTCTTGAACAATCCAAACTGATTGAAGAGTCTAAAGATTTCGCAGAGACTTTTTCTGATAATATGTGACCAACATTTCCTGCAAAAAATTTCAGCGTGCGTTCATCTTCTGCAGTAAAATCGGGAAAATAGTGACTGTTAAGCAAATGCATGATAGTTGCAAGTTATCCTGACGTGTGTGCTGCTTGTTTCATTTAATTGACTGCACCATAACAGTAGCTAAAGAAGAAATATATTTTTCCAAGCTAGAAATAATCGAATGATAACGTTATAGTGAGTTGGCTTTTTGCCTAATGAGAATGAAAGTGCTCGAGATCATAATTTCTTACATTTTATCAATATTTTTGCAGATGCAAAGAGTAGGAAATGAAGTTTTGTTTAAATTAGGTCTAGCTACGCCACTGATCACCATGAATGAATTGTTGCTACCTGCTGATAAATTTCACAGCTCGTTTGAACACCACTCAACTTTCCTAGTGAGATCAAATTTTACCTCGCATTTGACAGTGCCTCGTGTAATCGGTTTGTAGCAAAGAGCAAATAGTCGAAATATGTATTGAAATTGTAAAAATAAATTGTATATCAATATGATAGCTATTGTCCGATTTCAATAATTATTTGTTCGATAGCCTTTCTATATAGTTATCCCAGACTTTAGTGAGTGGTTAGACTGGGGGTTTCATGTTTGTCAGGGCTAGTTCTACAAAGAATGGTAATCTCTATGGCTACTTGATCATGAGTTAATGTAACTTCAAGTAACCGATGAAATTGGCCAATACTTGAAAATCTATGATGACGAAATTAAAAAATACTTAATTGTGTGATTTTTCACCAGACTGTTTACAAAACCGCTACACGTGTTTCATCATACAGTACCTCTTTCAGGCGTGTTATGGCAATACGTACAGCTTGTCCGTTTTATTTTGTCAAGTATTGCGCAGGACAAGCATTTATTTGAAATATATTGTGAGTTTAGTGCGCAACCGGATGTGGAACCAATTACCGTGCCAAGTTGGATTAGATGAGCTGTTCATTGAAGTGTTTTTTTAATTATTTTCTTATCATTTTAAATACCGGTAGGCCACTTTTTCAATGGGATTGTATTGGTATCTTCTAAACTAGAGGAGATATAAGGTCGGTTGGAAATCATCAGGTACGCTTCTAGAGATATTGAGAAAGAAGCAGAAATGGTCGAATGCATTTTTCATTTCTGCTTTTGTTATTTTTAGGAATATCAAAAAATCTTACAGATTTCTTGTTTCATTAAACACATTCTCCTTAGTGTCCCACCATTAGATTTAGAATGGCACGTTTAGTATTCACTGGGCCATCCTCACAAACACATTTTTGAATACAGACCTGGTTGGTTAATGACGTTTTTTGGGACACTATATTCGATCCTTAATTCATTGACGTATCACAAAGTACAATCAAATGAGAATTTCTGGCAAATTCAACCGTCATAGGGGTCATTGGGTCAATTGATTTTTATTCAGTTGAATGATTTTCTCAAAGTGAATGAAAAATTGAGGGTACGAAAATATTTTGTTATCAAATGGTAAATCATGAGAAAAATAGAACCAGAATTTAGAAACTACTGATCATTCGAGAAAGGAATTTTCTGTAATTTGGGATAAGAATTCAATTATTACAGTAATTGTTCAAAATGTGCACCATTTTAGGATTTGTCCTCTTTTGTTCTATCTTCTCCTGAAGTATTTCTACTGTGGGGGTTGTACTGTCATGAACTTCATTTCTCAGATACCCCACAAATGAAAAAAGAGTGAGTTAGATCTGGAGATTTAGGAGTCCATTCAACTGGACCTCTTGTTCCAATTCACCTATTCGGGAAGGTATAATCCAAAAAACCTCGGACTATTCTGAAATTATGTTGACCACATCCATCCTGTTGGATGCCTGAAAATGTCACGTATTTTCCGTTGAAACCAATTTTAGAATCACAGTTTTCGTTCTGGATCATTGCGATAGAGCTTCTGAAGAAGAATAAGATGAATATCCTGAGAATTTTATTGACAACGATCTTCAGAAGTAATGCTTGTTTCATGTCCAGAATACGAAAAGCTAAAAACACTAATACATTTAAAATAACACAAGTCACATCCCTCTTTATTTTGTTGAAAATGATATTAAAATAAATTTTAATGTTGACTACGTAGGTGGAAGGATACTTTTGAAAAACCTATTTTTTTGTACAGGAAAAATTGTTTTACACTAAAATTTTTGAATTTTATTATAGTGTTTGGTCAGATACCCTTTTGATCGGTGTTCGGTGTCTCTCCGTTCAATCTTTCCTACCCTAACATTATCGATTTTGTTATGCATTACTTCTGGAAACTGGAACTGGAAATTTTTATAACATGTTATTTAAACCTTTCTGTGGCAAAGTAAAAGATTCCCATTATTTTTGGCGGTGATATCATATTCCACTGACAACTGTCATTATCCCCGAAATTTATCACCAAAAATTGTTAGTTCTTAGGTACCTACCTGGTTCTGTTCTCAATATAATTGGCACTCTCGTGCTACGGTGCCTTAATTGTGCTGGGATATTTAACAAAATCGAAACAAATAATCTATGCCTTTACTAACAGTTGCTAGAGATGCTGTGATGTTTATAAGATTGGGTGTATGAAGAAAATACATACATTATGCTGCTGTACGTAATTTCAAAAAATGAATTTGTCTTGAAAATTAATGTCGAGGGAGCTATAAATATAAAATGTTGGGTGGAACAAATAACATGGTCTTGGTACTTTGCAACTACCTGCAAAACTAACTTCTCAAACACTGTTTCATTCGAGCAGAATTGGAAAAACAATAGAAAAATGGAAAAAAAGTGTGCCCTTCAATCGGTGGCGTGCAAATGCGGGTTTAGAGAATGTCGGCAAACCGTACTGCAAGCCACAGGCTGGTGGTGGATTTTTTTCATATAGAATCCTCGCCGGGCCACCCTGCTGGGTAATCGCACGTTAAAAGGTAAGGCCTCGTTGATCCATTGCTCGCACAAGTTTCGACTTTTGAGGGTTGACGTTCGTCAGCTGATTAACGGAAACGAACAATTTTAGAACAATAATTAACATGACAGTAGGTGACACCCAAGGTTCCGTGCAAACAGATTTGACAAGTCAGAAAATCTATAGAGAAATCTTCAAAAAATGTTTTTTCACACCCCGCATCTTTACAATAATGCATTTTCAGGATGAGAACATAGGTAATTCGGAAACACTGTTCAAATCCGAACTATTCATGATACTACGAATATGAAAACAATATTAATCAAGAGCCTGACCAGTTCTAATATTCGCTACTATTTCCACAATAATTATAATAATACGTTTCGTTAGTTCTAATTTGTTTTCTGTAGGAGTATAATGGGTTCCTGTTTGAAATTTGGAATCATTTCCCTTATCCTGAACCTTTGTAATTGATATTTTTTCAGTTCTATTGGAAACGTGAGAAGTACGTTGTAGCGATAAAGAAACCAACTACTGCGCGCGAATTGGACAAATCGAGCAATTTTGAGAAAATGTCATTTTCGGCAATAATTCTGGCAGGAAAAGCTGAAATGAATACGGCAATATGTACCGTGAGCCGTGAGGTTTTGATTTTACTGACATTTCTCTGTGTTATTCCATTCAACAAAAATTCCAAGTAAAATATTGGACTAAAAGTATAAAATGAGAAACGAGACATGTTTGAAAAATGATGCAGTTATTGAGTTTACTTGCAGTGATCGGTTGATGAAAGAAACAAGCCTCATGTAGAACGGACCGTTTTTCCACAGTAAACTAATATCTGATGATATTGCTTTTAAGTGCTTGCTTCAAAAACTGAATGAAACGAAATTTCACGTTGAAGCCCACCAAATTTTTAGTGAATAGTTCCGCATAATATTGCTTCCAAGTTAAATGCGAGGTTCTCGTTTCCTACGGAAATTGAGCAAGTAACTGGAATAACTTACTGTTGAACATGTCTCCCTATTGTTTCAATACAGTGGACCAGAAAGTTATTGTGAATTAGGTGAGAATTTGAAAACACAGCAATCGGTTTCTGAAAAAATTTTTTTTTCCGAAGATGATGAAAGGGTTAATACAAGCACTCTATCGAAATTGCCCCAACGTTGGGTTGAATATGTAGACACGTACATGATTAGTGAATAAGGTTCAATGACTCATTCACCAATTGCAGATCAAGTTTCTTTCATTCATGGCAGATATTTTTTTTGTTAATGATGTATCAACCTTTGATAAGCCGTAGGAACGACGCACAAGAATCCTACTCCATTTCACTTCCAACCAAATCAGCCCCTCATGTAATTAATACAATTTTTTCGTATATCGTGAGCAATTTGAAGAAAGTTGCAACATTTTAGCCCAATATCAGAATGCTTATACCATAATGAAATCTCCATAAGGCACAATGCATAAAAGTCTCCCAAAAGTGGAAGATGCTGTCGTCACGCTCGGTTTCAATACTACTTTGGGTTTCACCTTAACAGATGTGATGAAAATTGTTTCGTCCCTTGCTAGGTTTGGAAAAGTTGAATCATCAAATTGAGAAATTCAGAGGGAAAACCACCCACCAAAAGGATGTTAAGGGTAATAGAATTCAATTGCATAAGTACAAACATAACATTTTGAATCTCATTAGTAACGTTTTTCTATTGACCACACTTTGAGTGTTCCGGTAACTGCTACTTATCTGTTTCTTGTCGTGTTGGCTCAATGATATCTTTGAATGAACCTCGTCTTCCAGTGTGTTTCATGTTTATAAATGAATGACTTCCATATACCAATTTTATATTATCTAGGACAAACAGTTACCGACAAATTATTTAAATTCTCGGAACATTAGGAGAACTTATTGTGAATACTCGATTATTGTTTGGAGAACTAAGTTCTAGACTAAAATTAACTCATAGTTATTGAAAAACATTATATTACCTGCTTCCTGGCTAATTGAAACCATGTTTTCAATATTATAGGCAGTCTTTTGGTGTGATAGTTTTTAGTAGTTTTCACACTAATGAAAATGTCATCCAAACTAGTTAATGGAGGTTTGGCAGTGGCAGTGGTCGGTACAATTTCACTAGTAATTTCGTGGATGTCGTTTTCGATCGATGATCTGTCTTCGGCAAGATTTCTCTCTAAATGGTGACTTTTTGCATCCTCTTTGACGTCGGCAAGTACCTGCAGAAAATATGTTTTAACGTTCTATTTTGTCAGAAAGTATTATATAGCAAAATACTATCTAATGGACAATGCATTCTAAGCAGGTAGCTGGCTCGTGTTCGAAGGGCACATAAGTTAAAAATTAGGGAGGGTAAAGGCATTCTTTAGTGAAAGCGCATAAAACAAAAGGGTAACATTTTTTGTCGTGAAATCGATCGTTTCAGTGTGTGAAAGCAGTTTTGCATCAGAATTTAGTACGAATATACAGCTGTCATAGTCATTTTGAAGACTCTTTTCCACAAAGAAATTAGCTTTTCTGGTACCTAACACGACGATCGTACGAGTTAGTTTCAATTGTTTACGTTGACTTTATCATGAATTAATTCCTCTTCACCCTAAAAGAGGACTTAAAGACGCTTCGAACATATATGGGGTCAATATGGTCTACTCGGTTTGTTTGGTATCTATAGGAACCAAACACGTGTCAACTAGTGGAGTTGTATTTAGATTTTTTTTCAATGGATGGCGGAAAAATGAAGAGCTCCTGCTATTGCTCGATTATCTTTGAAAACATTCAACACCGTTCTCTTTGAAATTATTCACTGTGAAGGCAAACAAAATGAACTTCAAATTATACTAATATCAGGTGCCGGCTTACTTACTCACTATTGGTGAAAAAAATGTAGAGATGAATCATTTTCCTGAACATATATTGATTTTTTTGCAACGAATAATCGAAACTTGGAATCTTGACGAAGACCATTTTTTCACCTAGCTACCTCCATCACATATCAACCTAGGATGCCCCAGTGAAGAGCATGTGTTTCATTCTACTCCGCCCAAGATTTTTCTATATAAAATAAGTGAAATACCTATTACCGCTTTTCCTTGTTTTAATTAATTTTCAAACTTATAATTTGGAACAAGTAGAACCGAACCTACATCGGTGGGAATAAGTAAGAAGTAGAAACTGGTGAAAACTCATATTTTGTTTTTTTACGATGTTTTCATAATTTAGAAAGAGATAGACACTTTCGCTTCTGGAGACACCATAGTCGCTATCGCAATCATAGGGATCCCGAACGTACTTTAGTTTCACCGATTGTGAAAAATTAAGACATTTTGGAGATTAGTGAGGAGAGTTGTTCACAAATTCTCTCTACGCGTATATTTTAATACATAAAAATTAGTCGCATTCTAAGCAAATCGCTTCGCTCTGATTTTGTACTTACAAAGTTCGGCTTCTGGTGAAATATCCGAATCCTCAATCGCTCTGTATCACTTTATCAAAAGCTGAATCAGAACCGAGTTCTCATTTTGAGCTTGTGCGAGCAAGTCGCGTGCTTCTGACCGATATTCCAATATAAATTAATACGATGACCCAAGGGAGAGGATTCTATCATTGTATCCCAAACCTATAATGGATGGCTATAATGTGAGATTCCTAACACGCAAGCAGTTGAAAATGCCACTGTAAAATTCCCCAAATATTACAATCAGGTAAGTATATGGACTACCAGCTTGGTTTCGAAAGTAACGTGAATTCCAAAAGGTCCAAATTCCTCTACGAGAGAATCAACTGTTATGAGTCATGATGATTATGAAGTTAATGAATGAAAAACTACAAATTTTATTTCACATAACATTATTATTTGGAAATATCAACAAAGTGCAAAAGATAATTATCAGAAAATAAATGACGGGTGAATTCAACCTGAAGATGTCAATGTAGTCAAACACCCATATCGATAATGAATTTTTTCTATTAGTTTTATTTTTATACCAATTTGTAATCCATGCCTTTGAAAAAATTGAAACACTTGAATAAAACTTCTCAATGCACACTGATGGCAAATTTAGATGTTGTTCATTTCAAACAAAGTCCGGATTTGCTGCAATGATTGTAAAATATCATATTTCCTGATATCAGCAACACTAGATAGGTACTCAGGTAATTATGGAAGCGGGCTCGTGTGTCTTACGTTCGTGAAGAATACTCGAAATGTTAATCTCAACCCTACACAAAAGTCCGTAGAAATCGAAGAGCTGATGTCAATGTTTTCAATATTTACTCGAATATTTATTTATTGTAGTCAGACATTCATGTATTTGCTTTCAGCTCTGCATACTAATAACAAAATATCCTACGTGCTTGTTGTGCACAAAATAAGATCAACGTCATATTGAGAAGGAAAATGTGAAAAGCTGCGGATCCGTTGTTCCAACACATTTTGATTTCGATTGTTTATGAAATGCCCGTTGAACGTGTAGTCCAAATATGTACTGGGTAAGTTGACGCTGATCTACTGTAAATATTTGATCGCTGCCATAATATTCTTTCACTCTCGATCTATATGACACAAGGCTACTCGGTGCATTTGAGTGTCTAGAAATAGCGGAATGCAAAAATAGTATGAATGTTGTCAAAGGGCCTATTACTGTCAACCTGCTTTTCAGTTCACTGTTGAGAAATTGATTAGAATTATTAGTAGTTAACAGACGAAGTCCATATCAGACCAAGAAAAACCTCTTTAGGCAGTTTTGCACTACCTTAGTTTGTGAAGTAGATGAATGACTAACCCTAGTCTTTGAATTTGGTATCAGTTTTCTTCTCCTGGAGATGCTAACCTTGCCAGCGAAACAAGCGTCGAGTGCAAATAATATGGTTTTATGGATATGGTGTTAGCGTAATTTAAGTTTCAACTTTTACAATAATTCGTTTCAATCTCATCGTTTATTCATAAAAGAGTCGTGTGAACTCGGTACTTTATAGAAATATAAAAATGAAGAAGTGAGTGATGATACAAACTAGAATCAGACTCCACTAAAACCCTTCTGAAAACTGCAAATATTGATTCTCAGAAATATTTCAGCCACCTTTTCGCTATGGAACTAACATTTGGGTACCCATTTATTATGATCGTCGGGTTGAAGTATCTATCAGTTTAATCATATTGTTCTCGTAAGCCCTCGTCGTATCTACTGGGCGTTAAGTATATTAATCAATAAATTCATTTGCATTGAAATTCAGATAATTTTTCGAGCGATGATTCTTAGGAATGTACCAAATATGTATCTACATGCTTGGTGGCTATTATGGTGTCTTCAGTAGATTCAACCATAAGTAGTAAAATACTCTGAACAAAGTCCTACCAATAACATGTGTCAACTTTGGTGATGTCTTATTTGTAACTGTTAACAAAATGTTATTCTGTTATTTCATAATTATAAACTATATTTTTGTATCATCTAGTGATTGGGTTTGGTTTTTATATTTCTACTTGCTTCACTCTGGAATCACTCAAAACATCAGTATATTTTAGTTGAGAGCTCGGTTCAGTTATTTTTTGTTTTTCAACTAAGAAATCATTACCCCACTGAACATAGCTTTCTGTACTCGACTTTATAGAAGACAAACTCTATATCTATATAATAAACATACTTGGTTATTGAACAAGTCTGTTCAATCGGCACTCCAGTGATGATCATCACTGATGGACCCATTTTATCGACATAAAAAAAATATAAGAAGCAATCGTGTATGTAACACGAGAGAAAATTTCATTTTCTGTAGCTCACTTGCGGGGTCTCACTATGCTCGTCCCGCAGAAATCGCGCTCCTTTCACAAAATGAAACATTTCCTTACTAGTAACACAAATAGCCAGTTCGTAATCAGTAAACGAAAAGTCAGGTATTTAAGCATCCACGGCAATTTTGAAAGATGTCACCTTTTATGTCAATATTGGTGTTCTCTGATATTTTCAGTCAACAAATTATTCAAAGATGATACAGACGACTCAGAGGAATTTAAAGTACAACTATACCTACCTCTTGGGCGCCAGCACCCCCCGAAAACGTCTGGTAAACCAAAAGGGTGCTGTAAGCAAATACCGCTGAGCAGGTAAGTATTTGCCACGATTTCCTGCTCCGAAAATTCATTTTCACACTCTTCGATTCGGAAATCACCTCCAAGTCACCATCAGACATTTGAAAAACTCGAAAACTCGCATTTCTGCGATCGCCCGCGAAAAGCAGAGTCACGTGGATTGCGAGAACGTAAACAAACAGTGACGTTGCCTGCAAAGTCGCTCTGCCGCGCGAGAGGAAGAAGTCGAAACTACTTCAGCCTGGCTCCATGTTTCGTGGTGCAGGTCCATCGGGCCCCCATTCAGACAGCCAAGAAGTGATGGTGGTGGAAGGGGCACACGCCAGTGTTTTTCATGTGGTACCGGTGTGTCGGCCGTGAGATGATTCAATCCCATTAGATTAGGTAATGGCTAGTAAATGAGTGAGCGAGTGGGAGGTAGGGTTGAATAGGACTCCGATTGGAGTATTAAGACGATCATCCGCAATTCCGATGTATTTGATGGTATATAATCCTGATTAGTGGTATTGGTTCGGACTTCCATTGTCCATATTATTAACTCTACTCAAACCTGTTACTAAGCAAAAAAGACAAAAAACTTATAGCAAATAGGAATCGAAGCCAATCAAATAGAATAGAATAGAATCGTGTTCATTTGCAAAAAAAGGAATTTTTATTATATATAATTCACAAATGATTTTCAACAATAAGCAAAATAAGCACATGAAATGTCTCACTGAAGTTGTCACTTGTTAGTGAGACGGAACACGTGAATGCACCAACAAAATTTCAATTGAACATAGAACATATCTCAAACTTAGAATAAAAATGTATATGAGGATTAAAATATATCCATGAGAACATGTTCTTACACACATTTTCAAACATATACAATTATAAGCACAAATAAGCATGGAAACAATCGAAACATAAAACACAATAAAAATATACAACATTCAATAGTCAGTAAAAATAAAATTTTAGAAATTGACATTTTCAAACATACAATTATACACACATATGGGCAAATACAAATAAGCATAGAAACAATCAAAACTTGAAACACAATAAAAATATACAACATTCAATAGTCAGTAAAAATAAAATTTCCAAAAATTGAAATATTATCATCTCATGGTGAGTATGAATGTATGATATCTGAGGAAGTGTTTTTCAAGTGGATTTTCATTTCTTTTTCGAATACATAGAATGACCGGTATTCCTGGATATCTTTAGGAAGGGTATTGAATAGTTTTGGACCTAAATAATGATAACTTTTCTGTCCTATAGATCTGTGTGTTCGGGGACATTGAAATTGGATGTGACGTCGTGTGTTATATGTATGGGTGAGTTTCAGTAGAGTATTCTTGTCTTTAAATTGTTTGGTAGTACATCTTTTATAGTATAGTTGCTTAAGGTCTAGTATGCCAGATTCTTTATATAAACTGTCACTTGGATATCTAGCATTTTTGAACAGTATCAGTTTCAGAAAGCACTTTTGGATAACTTTGAAGTTTCAGCTACTCCTCCCCATCCAAGCAAACCATAATTAAGATGACTTTCCACTCAGCTGTAATAAAGCGTTTTTTTTTGTTTCAGGTCAAGGATTTCATTAAGTTGTCTGAATTTATGAAGAACAAAGCGAAGTTTCTTGAGGGTGAAGTTTATGTGTTGATCCCATCGCATATGTGTATCAATTTTTCCAAGATATTTTATATGAGATAGTGAAGAAATCTGTGAATTATCGTCTAAAGAAAGATTTTGGAAATTTGGCTTCTTCGTTTCATATATAGTGAATGGGAGAAGGTATGTTTTATAGATGTTGATAGTTAACAATCTGTAATCAAAAAATGATTTTATTGAAGAGAAATCGGTTTCTACATCATTTTTTAGAGAGTTCCACTCTTCCCCTTTTTAAAAAATGGCGGTATCATCTGCAAAGGTTATTATTTTTCCTTCACAATCAATTGAAAATAAATCATTCATATAAATTGAGAATAGTATTGGGCCTAACACTGTACCTTGAGGCACTCCACATTCTATTGTTCCAAACTCGCTGAATGTTTCATGTATTTTAACACACTGTTGGCGTTTTTTGAGGTAACTTTCAAATAATCTGAGGCTATTTTCTCTTATACCAATATTCTCGAGTATCGATAACAATATTTCATGACTTACTGTATCGAATGCCTTTGCGAGGTCTACGAACACAGCAAGACATGGTTTGACCTCATCCAAGGCTCCATAAATATATTTTGTGAGTAGTAGCATCTTCGGTTGACTTTCCTTCCTTGAAACCAAATTGCATATCAGATAGCAGTCCATACCTATTCATATAATTAGTAACTCTTTTCTTTAGAATTTTTTCAAATATCCTACTGAAGTTGGTGATGAGTGAAATGGGTCTATAGTTCTTTACATCTGTATCATCTCCTTTCTTGAAAATGGGTTTCACCACTGAAATTTTGAATTCTTCAGGAAATTTTCCAGATTCTATACATTTGTGAATTATGTAGGTGAGTGGACTATGTAACATGCAATATGTTTGAGTGTCTCTGCCTTAATATTATCGACACCAGGAGATTTTTTAATTGATGTATGGTCTCGAGAACTTCGGCCTGTGATGCAGGACTGATGAAAATGGAGTTAGTTGAAGTCTCCTCCTTAGTATTTTTTGAACCATTGTTAACAATTTTTTTTGCCAAGCTTTTTCCCATACTGATGGAGGTGTCATTGAATATGTTAGCTTT